>ML807430.1:130180-152284 GCA_009831015.1 Picea engelmannii
TTGCTTCCTGATTTCTCTCCTGTTGTCCATCTCTTTGTTTCTTTGGAGCTCTGCAGTCTTTCTTCAGATGTCCTTTCTTCCCACAATTCCAACACTCTATCTTTCCAAGTCTGGATTTGGATCTTCCCTTCCTAGAATTCCCACTGTTCCCGAAACCCTTTCCTCTATCCTTTTGTCTTCCCCTGTTCTCCATGTTCAACACATTTCCTGATGTCTCACCTGTGATTTTCCGTCGCATTTCCTCACTAAGAATAACACCAACAACATCATCAAATTTTAAAGTATTTGAACCAGAGACAGAGTTACTTACAGCCATGACCAAGCCATTCCATCTTTTTGGCAATTAGCACAAGATTAGAAGAGCCCTGATCTCATCATCAAAGTCCACTTTTATAGAACTTAGTTGATTAGTAACCGTATTAAAATCATTTAAATGATCTGCAACAGACCCACCTTCCGACATCTTCATATTAAATAATCTCTTCATTAGAAATACCTTATTGCACGTCGAGGGTTTTTTAGACAATTTGGCCAATGCATCCATCAAACCCTTCGTTGTCTTTTCTTTTGAAATATTGAAAGCCACTGATGCTGCCAGACTTAGACGTATCATTCCTAGAGACTTTCTGTCAAGAATCTCCCATTCTTCGTCCTTCGTAGCCATCATCTTCTTTGCTATTCCGCCCAATGGTAGGAATAGATCCTTCTGATATAAATAGTCTTCCATCTACATCTTCCATAACTGCTAGTTTTGGCCATTAAATTTCTCAACCCTAAACTTTCCATCTTCCAACATTGCTCCCACTCGAACCAGGAACCCTCTTTTCCTGCGAGTTACCTTTCGCTCTGATACCAGTTGTTAGAAAAACAGTATCGCGGAGCAATAAAATAAAACAAATGAGGAAACAAAACACATAAGATACACAATACAATAGAGACACAGATTTACGTGGTTCACCCAGTGTGGGCTACGTCCACCAGAGAAACTGCCAGGTCCTTCCTTTATTATTATCCAGCAAATGAAGGGATACAAACTACAGCAAAACCCGTTGTAACTTCCTCTTCTTTCTCTCACAGTCTCCTCTCTTAGAATACAATACTCGCTATCCTACATAGCCACAATACATTTCCCTCCTAACAGAGGGTTGTCTTCTAGGTCAAAAATCCCTAACATAATTTCTACCGTTAGATTTGCGACCTTATAATGAACAGTCTAGATTTACAATGAAATTACAATATACTTTTACAAGGCAATTTTTCCTTCGGGGGCTTCGCCCACTTGCCCCCAGACCCCCCAGCCGATGGGATAGCCCCCCGGACCTCGCAGAGGGGGTACCCCCCCTCTGCACTCCCTCGCGTGGAAGAGTGTACATACTTCTAGGGTGTAAATACTTCATGGGGTATAAACACAGCTGAAAGTAAAATACCTTTGAATCAAAAAGATAATCAGGCTCCATAACCAACAGGAGGTGAGTAAATGTAGTATTTTTTTCTCATTAGTAAATGAGAGTGAGCATGAGTAAGAGATGTTCTTTATTTCTTTATGACTAAGGAAAATTTGTAAGTGAATGACGAACTGAGGTTGTAAGAAACTTATTTTTTTTTAGAAGACATTTTTTTTTAAGTCTTTGAGAACAGAAGAGAAATGTTATGAATTGAAATCCTTGTTAAAGCATGGTGAAGGAGAAAGTACATTGTAGACTTCCCATTGTATGTGATCTCACAAGAGAGATACTTATAATAAAATTGAAGTCTTTTGCTATGTATCCTAGATCCGCCCGAAATTGAATAAGGGGATCTTAGGTACACCTTGTGTAGTGTGTTGTGGTGAATATTTGCATGGTTGATTTATGATGTTTAATGTCTAGTTTTGACATAAACACGTTTGTAATGTATCATTTAACGCATCATACATTGAGTACAAGGAAATCAAATTCAGGCACACACATTAATGACAATCAAGCACATATGATCAAGCATATGTGAAGAACATTCTCAAGCATTCAAATCGTCAACCACATCAATAATGGACAAATCAAATATTTCAAACTCAACACACCATGGAGCATTTGAAGTTAAATTGTAACTTGCAAAAAATGTTTGTTGTAATATTACTTGATCAAGTTGATTTGTACTTGCAATAATGTACTTGTAAGTTTACGTGTCTTTTTGAAATCAAGTTGAGTTTAATTGAATTTGTCATAAGGTGCATTCTCGGTTGAGCTCGACACCTAAACATCATTGTAATTTTGAGTCAAAATTTGATAAGTTGAGTGGTTGAAACTCAAATCATTGTAAACATCAAGTTTTCAGGTGCATTTTCAGTAGTATCCGACACCCTCAACTTCTTGGAAGAAAGCAAGAAAAGTTCAAGTGAGCGAGTACAAGTGAGAATGAAACAAAATCAAGTGAGCGTGAAGTTCAAGAGAGAGATTCAAGTGAGCGAGTTGCAGATAATCCTTCTTTTGTCAAGTCAATTTGTAATCAGGATCTACCTACACAAGGAGACCTCATTTAAGTGTTTTGAAATGGCTCGAAATATAGAATTATTAGAGTTACTAGACACTCTAATAAACATCAGTGAAGACAACACAATGATATTGAACAAAGAAACTCTTCAATTAGTGCTAACTTGTTTTCAAGTGATGCAAGATAAAGTTAAACTTTTTCAATCTCTATCCCAACTATTGAATGATGAAATCAGGAATCTCAAAAATCAACAGCTAGTGAACTGTTCTGAACTAGTTTTTGTTCAACACAACCCTCTCTATAATGATGATGATGATGATAATCAATAGTCAATGAAGGATCAACTCAGTAAGACAACTCCAAATGCAAACAAAGATGAAGCTATTCATGAACCTACATTTCAAGAGTTTTCTTTTGAGTTTAGTGAAGAAAACATTTCAATGTTGCAACAACATGCATTAAATCCACTTCCACGGATTTCAAAGAAACAGGTTCGGAATACTCTATCCAATCCCATCATCAGACCTTGGGAAGAAATCATTTACAACAAGAATATAACAAGACTTGGATATGACAAGGAAGTTACATTTCATATTCCTGATTACTCCAAACCAATACAGTTTCAAAGCGTTGGATTCCTTCAAGAAGTTTCAACTTCACTTGTTCAAATTCAAGATTAGAATGATAAGTTCCAACATTGTAATCGAGTTGATCACAAGGAGAATCAGTGTTTTGATCTCCATCCTTTCCATCATTTTGGCAAGCATAACCATTCTTCAGACAGATGTTCAACACTAAAGAAACTTGCAAGATTGAAGATTCACTATGAGTGGATCGATCCTTGGCAGTTGTCATCAAATACCAAGCGATTATATAAGTCTTACTGAAGAATTCAATCTCGAGAAAAGACCAATATTGTAGCACATAAAATTTATGTACCTCACATAAGTGGTCCCCTTATGGCATAGTTTTCGAGCATGTCCCTCGCGGGATGAGATAACATGTGTTTTTTTCTGCATGCCCACTTCATGTTGTACACAAATGAAATAAGTATGATACTCTCTTAATCCTAGAAGGGGGAGTACAATGATGTAACTCTCATGCACCTTAAGGGGGGGAAGAGTTCAAAATTCCAATAATGATGGTTCATGAAACCACTTGTGGTCTCTCCTTTCAGCTAACAAAGGGGGAATTGATGATGGAATTGAAGATGGTTGTCAGATAGAAAGTTTCAACAACAAAAAACATATAATATACCATATGGGCATGAAATTTTCCAAATGGGCAACTGCGATCTGTAGATGAAAAGCTTTAGAAAAAATATGGTTCAATAAGCTTAAGTTGAATCATACATAATTGGGAGGTTGATTTTGATTTTGAGAGAAATGATGTGGACGTTTGGTTCACATATATGGTCATTCGACCTAGCAGAGGACATGAGGATCCTTCTTCATTGCAGCTTGGCATTTGATTGAGGTGTCAGGACGTTTTAGGGATGTGTCAGAATACAAGTTGATTCACTTCTCTTGGTTCACTCTCATCATATTGGAGTTTACATTAAGTGAAAAAATTGCATGCATCCTAGCTCACATGATTACATAGTGAGATTTTTCAAACATGACATACTTTGACAGGATTATGATTCAATGACTTGCAATTGAATCATACAAATTATACATTGGGATGTTGTTGGACACCTAAAAGTGTCAAAATTGGGTAGTGGTCATCCAAAAACCATCAGATACATGGTATCAATTGGTCAGTGGTTATCTCAAACCATAGATTCAGAGAGCAGTTTAGTGATACACTGATAGTAGAGTGGTGATACTACATGTTCACCAATTAACAAAAGACATCAGATTTTTCTAGCTCAAATACTTGGAAAAATGATCGAATTTTCAAGCAATTAGGGAATGTTCAGATATTGCATTTGTTCACTTCCATATCTCAGCTCTCATTCAATTCATTTCAGATGAACCATTCAACATTCAGATTGGCATTTTTTCGGGCAATTCTTCATTGAGGATCAACACAGGAGTTTCAGTATGAAGACTTGGAATTGATATCAATTTATGCTTTATTGTTGGTATTATTGATTAGACTTTTGATTGAGCGGGGAATTGTTAGCCTATGGCTTACCTTAACCAATCACTAAGTCTAAATTGTCACCTATATTTGTATTATTCATTTAGGATATTAGTAACATATCCTCAAGTGATGACTAAGGATTTAGTTAAGATTTCCTAGCCTAGTCATCATGAATGATTTTAGGATCTAGAGAAAATATCTCTATGAGGTGGCATCACCCATTGTACTATAAATATGTAATATTGGAGTGAATACATTAGAGTTTTGGCTCGTATTCTTTTTCCATCATTTTGTTTTTATTATGTATATTTTATCAATTAGTATCAGAGCTTATTTGTTTTATCAAAACGACTAGAATAAAAACTTCATGTTTTCTTGTTGTGTTCCTTTGTATATGATCAGTCCTGTTGGCACAGGGGAAGACCTAGGGTTCAATGCTACAAAAATGCACCAACAAAACCCTAACTATAGGCCCTTTCAGCAACACCTGCGAAGCAGATGAAGTCTCACCCGAGGAAGAGGCAAGGGTGGTTGCAGGACTCAAGTGTCTACAACCTTAGCTGGGACACAGATCTGTGATTATGTTACTTAACAGAGCACTTAGCATCAATAGTTCATCAATATTCAACCATTAACTAATGCACAGATAGAACAAAGCATCACATCATTCACACTAATCTAATTTAATTAATCACTTAGCACAAACAAATGGATCAGATCTAGCAGAAGCAAGCACTAAGCACATTCATAGAAGTCAGATCTCACATTCATAGCACAAAGCATAAGTAGATCTATCTATCTATATCAAAGCACTTAGATAGAGAGTCATAAACACATTAAGACAAGAACAAATCATAACAACATAGTATTTGCGTGGTTCACCGCCACCCTGAGGCTACGTCCACCAACTCTTCTTCTTTATTGTCTTCAGTCAATCTGTTACAAGCACAGAGCCTCAAAGCCATTACTCCACACAGGACAAAAGATCTGTGTAGCTCGCTAGATCAGAAGATCTGCGCATCTCACTAGATCAGAAGATCTGCGCAGCTCACTAGATCCTTCTTCCTTGCATTCCATCACTATGCCTTCCACATTTTTGCTACAATAACTTGCACTTAACTCTGCAAGTTCCACACAGTATACACAAAGCCTTACAATTCTTGATCACATAGATCCAAATCTTGGCACTTATCCTACTTGCATATTAACATCACATAGATTCCTTTATTCTTTCTTTACATTCCCTATACATCTATTTATACATACAAAATCGGCCTAAACATGGGTAAACCCATGGGACGACATCCCAATCCCGCTACATAATCCCAAAAACCCAAAAAGGATCCAAAAAAGGGGTCAAGATCTTGTGATCTTCGCTTCATCTTGCGCTCCTCCTTCGACATGCTATTGAAGTCCAAAATAGGTCCACATGACCAAGAATCTCCCAAAGCTTGGTAAATGGCCAATAGGCCCCCAACACTCACCTATGACTTGTCTCAAGTCACTCTGGTATGACTAGTTCTGCCTCAAATGCCTCGAGATTGGCTTGAGCTGCTTCGACCTGCTGCTGTGCTACAACCTCTTTCTCGGTGAACTCCTGGATTACTACGTCATTCACTGGCCCTTCTAGGCGTTGTTCTGCTGCATTAACAACCTGTCCTAGCTCTGCTCCTCGGTTCTTGACCTCCGTGAATAGCTGATAGGACTTATCTTTCACAGGTTGGAGTAGTTGAGTTACTTCCATTAATTTTCTTTGAATTATATGGATCTGTTGTTGGATGGTGTGCTACTCTTGAGACCACTTCATTATTTCTACAGCTGACAGGGCCTTTAGCTATGCCTGTAATATCTCTGCATGTTGCTTTGCATCCTGGAGCTGTGACTCTAGTGCCTGCAATTCCAGGTTCTTAGCAAGCTTCTCATACATTTGGGCATTGTGGTTACTCAACTTCTTTCACTCCCAGCAAGAGCCTTCAGTCTCGTAACTGCACTCCTGGCGGTTGCTTCCCTTTAATCTCTTACATCTTGAGGGGTCTCGGGTACTATGTGTAGCTCCAAATCTGCTATGTTTTGTTGTAGTTGTTGGATCACTTCTTCAAGTTGTACTATTTGTTGTGGAATTCTCTCTTCAGCCTTTACTTCTATGACTGTAACAGAGCAAAGCACTCTATTGACCATTTATTTTACTTAGAGTTTCTCCACAAGAAATTGTTCTTTTTCTTTCTACAGTTGGGATTTTTCTTCATCGAACTTTGCCTGGAGATAAAGCTTCTCCCATTTTGTAGAACTATGGTGCTCTACAAGGACTCCTTGTACTTGTGTCAAAGCCTGGGTGGGTTGTGTTGTTTCTTCCTATGCTCATCGAAGGCAATCTTTGACTGTCTCAACGATTCGGTGGAGTTGAGCTGGCTCATCTCCCAGTTCTGGTGTTCCTACTCATAGAGGCGCAGTGGATACTGCATGGTTGGACTGTAGTGCTTGTTGCACTCCTTGGAGCTCAATATTGATTATATTGTACATCACTTCCTTCTTAGCCTCTTGTTTCTCTGCTATCTCCAACAAAGCATCATTCAGGGCCGCTATAATGAAATCGAAGTCATCTGAGGTGAGGATAGTCTGCATTTTTGTCCTAGAAGCTTTCGATTTCTTCCAGGAGGAATGTTTCGGGGGGGAAACCTTCCTTTTCTTCGAGGGGTCCTCCTCATCTCTAGGCGGTGTAACCTCTCCTTTCTTCTGTTCAACTTCAACACCATCTATCTCTCCACCATCACCTCCTTTCTCTGGTGATATGGAAGCAGTCTTCATGGATGCACTATCTAAATCCTGAACCTCTTCATTTTTCTTCGTCCTTCTAGGTCCGGGTGTATCCTGCGCAATTTCTCGATTGTCTATATTAGATATCTCCGCAGGGTCTATTGGAATGAGGAGGTCCTCCAACCAGTCCTTGATTATCTCCTTCAAGTCCTACTCCATTAGCTTGTAATAGGACTGAAGTTGTTGCTTGTTCTCATCAGCGCACGTTGCGATATAAATGAAATGGTTGTCCACCTGAACTTCATAAAAGTCTGGAACCTGTGTAAAGTATTCGGCGTCATGTGAGGATTGGACTATATAACTACCTTCAACTAGTTGTAGTGTGCCTAAAATATAGCATTGGACTGCCAATTTTTATTCATGTCGCTTGAATACCAGAGTGTGTTGAACTTTGTAGTCAATGGTTCAAAGGGATCGATGTTCAGGAAGGTCTCACCTTCCGGCATCTCCCAGAAAATGAAAGCGATCAGGATCAATAGACAGTTGAAGTGAAATTTGTAACCTTTATCCTGGTCTTCTCTCCAATCAAGTTCTAGTTGGTTCATCATGTACTTCACCCAATTCATTTGTAGGCCCTCCATGCACTTCCCTATGAGGTCAACTACAAAACCAGTCACTTGGGTGGTTCGGCTCTTATGTACTAACTTTCCTATCAATTGACAAGTGAGGCGCACTGCACCACTATGGATAGAAGCTACCTTGTAGCCTCGCATGCCCTTCTCAACATCGTCGTAAGTGTCTTTGATCCTTTGGGTGAGAACGCGGTCCATGGATTTTCCAGGATAGAAATCCTGTGGGTCGGGTCCTTGCATGCTAAGCTCAGTGATCTGATTTATCAATGTCGGATCCACTGTTATGCGATGTTTTAACCATAGATAACCTCCATGGTAACAAGATAGCAACAATTTGACATATGCATTCACCTCCTGGTGTCATCTGAAATGCAGAATCTTCATAACGTTCAACAGGGTGGGTTGCGCGAGGTTGTGGGTCCATGACTGAGGGACGATCTTCAAATTCTTCCCTTTAGTTTTAGTCAAGTACTTATGTGAGGCTAACATGTTGTAGAATTTGCGATCTCCTAGGTTGAAGTCACTAAACGTCAACACTGTGATCTTATCTTGGTCTTCTCATACTGTGCGTATCCCCTTCGGGAGGTACATAGTGACCAAGGCATACTCAAAATATCTAGGTACGTTGTCACAGTTTACAACACTGCTCAAAGGTGGTATATAGGTGGGTAATATGCTCAGAATCAACTTAGCATTCGTGAGATCATCCCTGTCCTTAGTTCGCTTCTCATCTAATGGTTGGGATGGTCTGGTTCGAACAGTTGACAGAGAGGCTGGCAATCCTCTCGTGGATGATTCTTGTACACCTATGGATAATCCTCTCTCTGACATGACTCTTTCAGTCATCAAGTCGATCAAAAATTCTTCAACAGCTTTATCTACGGTGCTCAATTCATCCGACACACACACTCGGGGTTAACAATCGCGGGTTCGGAGAATAACTTAGACATAGTAGTGAGATAGAGAGAAAGAGAGCAACAATCACTGTATAAACTTGGATTAGTCTATGGGCTCAAATTCTCAATTAGCAAAAGTGTTCTTGGTGTGTGGCACGGTGGGATAAATAGGTAACTCGACAATGAGTCACTTACAACGGGTATGAGTTCTTCATTAACTCGGTTCTATCCATTATGGTGTGGTCTCAATGGTTGGATGGTAATTTGGATGGCCATAAATGGATTTCTATTCGTTCGGAGCATTGATCTAACGTTTATAACGTTCCCTAACGGCTATATTGCTTCGTCATGGAAAAGTGCCATGTGTCATTGTTCTGATATCCCAACGAAGCTCCAATTTTGTAAATTTTCCTTCTATGAGGTTCCCTCTGGGACTTTCTGTAACTTTTCAATCGTATCCCTCTTCTTACTTAGCTTTCTATCCTTCTTTCCAGTGAGCTTCGTCTCGGTATGCATTTTTCCATTCTGATTCTTATTTTCTTTTAACATAGTTACTTCACGTTGTTGAAATTCTTTCCTAAGATTCAAGGGTGATACTTTTTCTTTGTCTGGGATAAGTACTTCAGTCTTATGTGATTCCTCTAATGTTCCTATGACTTCAACATTTGGGCCTCTAGTGTTAAATATATTCGATTTGTTCTCCTGTTCTACAATCAAGTGTGCGATCCTTCTGGTCATGAATTCTTTTAGCTTCTGCTTCTGTTGTTCTAAAACTTCTTCTTTTTCCTTTCGTCTAGTTTGATCTCTATCAATCCAGGGTTTTCCTAGTAACATGGTAAACGGGGCACTGTCTTCAATAAACTTAATAATCTCAAAATCTTCTTCTATTGAAGTTCCATTAACATTCATAGGTATGCAAGAGAGCTTCCCACATAGGTTTATTATCTTTCCTATGAATAGTCTTATTCCTCCTAATGAAGGGATCATAGCAAGCTTCCCTATGGCTTCCCAAGTTCTTATGTCATGATATTCACCTGTGTTTCTTCATCCAGAACACAGTCAATGTCGAAGTCTCCTATTCTTACTTCAATGCATTATTTTTCCTTGAAGATCTCTGATAGTCTGACATGTCGATGGTCATTTAGGGTTTCGTTTATTTGCAACAATACTTTCTCTGATTCTCCCTGAGATTCTTCCATTTTTGGATCTTCCTTAGGGTTTTCTTTATTCAGATTCATTTCTTCCAGCGTAGCGATCATTCGAGGGAAATCCAACACTTCATGGTCCATAGCTTTACAACAAAGACAACTAGGTCTTTTCCCAGGGCATTCCTTAGCAAGATGTCTCGATCTTCTGCAACTATAACAAAGGGTTAATCCTCTCTTTATTTTAAATGATCCCCAGCTTCTCCTATACTGCGCACGAGGATCATGGTAGCTAACCTACAAAAAAATATTTATAGGATCTTGCATCCATTTGTTAGTTCAAACATTCTTTCTATGCATAGGTATAACATATCTTTCACTATTCTTATTAGATCTACTCATATCAAGCCTTCTTTCATCTATTAGTGCCCTAGTTTTCAAGCTAGGACATAACCTATCAAACATACCTAGATCCATACTTTAGAAACAAAAATTTCCACTTATTTTACTTCTATAGAGCACAAAGCTTCCAGATCTAAGACTTTTCACTATTCTTACCTTTATCAAAGCACAGAACTTGCAAATCTTACCTCTTTTAATCAGAAATTCTCACTTTTACCTTTCTTAGAGCACAAAAGCTTTCAGATCTTACTTCTCTCCTTCAGATTTGACTTATTTTCTTCAGATCAGGCTTCTTTATTTTAGCACAGAGTTTTATAAATCAAGTAGAATATTGTGCACTAGAGCGACAGATCTATGCACAAAGATTTCACAACTTCAGAATGAAACTTTGCACAAAGCTTCTTCTTTCTCAGTTCCCAGCAATCACAGTTTCAATTCCCAGCAACAGAACCATTTGTTGGCATAGAGGCAGACCCAGGGTTCAATGCTACAACAAAGCACCAACAAAACCCTAACTATCGGCCCTTTCGGCAACACCTGCGAAGTAGATGAAGTCTCACCTGAGGTAGAGGCAGGGATGGTTGTAGGACTCAAGTGTCTACAACCTTAGTTGGGACACAAATCTTTGATTATAATACTTAACAGAGCACTTAGCATCAATATTTCATCAATATTCAACCAATAACTACTACGCAGATAGAACATAGCATCGTATCATTCACACTGATCTAATGTAATTAATCACTTAGCACAAACAAATGGATCAGATCTAGCAGAAGCAAGCACTAAGCACATCCATAGAAGTCAAATCTCGCATTCATAGCACAAAGCATAAGCAGATATATCTATCTATATCAAAGAACTTAGCTAGAGATTCATAAACACATTAAGACAAGCACAAAGAATAACAACACAGTATTTACGTGGTTCACCCCCACCCTGGGGCTACGCCCACCAACTCTTCTTCTTTATTGTCTTCAGTCAATCGGTTACAAGCACAGAGCCTCAAAACCCTTACTCCACACAGGACAGAAGATCCATGCAGCTCACTAGATCCTTCTTCCTTGCGTTCCATCACTAAGCCTTCAACAATTTTGCTACAATGACTTGCACTTAACTCTGCAAGTTCCACACAGTATACACAAAACCTTACAGTTCTTGATCACATAGATCCAACTCTTTGCACTTAGCCTACTTTCATATTAACATCACATAGATGCTTTTCTTCTTTCTTTACATTGCCTATACATCTATTTATGCATACAAAATAGGCCTAAAAATGGGTAAACCCATGGGCCGACATCCCAATCCCGTTACATAATCCCAAAAACCCAAAAAGGAGCCAAAAAGGGGTCGATATCCCGTGATCTCTGCTTCATCTTGCGCTCCTTCTTCGATAAGTTTTCGAAGTCCAAATTAGGTCAACATGACCAAGAATCTCTCAAAGCTTGGTCAAGGGCCAACAAGTCCCTTTGCGAGCCAATATGGTCTCCAATTTTTTTATGGGAAAATTTTATATTAGATTTATTAACTTTTGGGTGAGGTGTTGTTGGTTATATATACAAGACTTTGGAGAGTTTTTATTTGGTACTTTTTTTGTGTGTCGATCCATTCTAAATATTGAAACTTGTATATAGGTTAGATTTTTCCCTCAATGCATTTTTGCATTACACGTTTCTTGGTTCATTTAACATTAGGATCAACCCCCACTGAGTTGCAACACAAATATTTCTCTGTTTTTTAGAAGTGTTGTAATTCACACGGCAGAGCCTATTTCTCATGGGCATCCTAGATAACACCTTACTTTTCCTTTGGTGCCCATGCTGAAATATTTTCATAGCCTTGGGAGTCCTATTTAGTCCCACCATGACAATGCATAGAAACCTCATATTCTTCTCAATCATTTCTAGCTATTACCCACATGAATCCCATACTTTTGTGTTGAGTTGTAACTACATTGCATATTTACAGCTTGCGCTTTTGAGCCTAATGTTAGCTTTAGCTTGCTCTCGTATAGCATGTTTCTTATGCATTCTCTTTAATTTCTTTCCTTTGCACTTATTTCCTTTGCAACTTGGAACCTATATCCCCGGAGGAAACATGCCACCGAGTGTCCATATCCTGCATGTGTTTCATTGCATTGAGCATAGGTATGTTCCTTGCACTTAGAACTAGTTCATTTTCCCACGACACTTGTTTCCTCAACTGTACTATAGCATTCTTTTATTCTATTTTAGGCTTTGTAATATGAAAAAGACAAAAAAATCAAATAACAAAAAAAGAGGATGGGAAAGATTCTTCTCTTCAATTTTTGGCAGCGGTCAAGTCTCCCTTGAACAAAGAACAACGTTTTGAATTTATGTCTCAATAGTTTGGGTTTAGTATGGGTTTAGGAAACTGAACCAGTTACACATAGTTTTTACTCCTCCGCCTAGTTATTCTTCCAATAACTATGGATAGTTTGTTGTGTTAGCATTAGAAGTCACTCCCGGATTGTGACAGGAGCAGAGCCCAACGCCCATCAGTTTATGTCACGAACAAATTTAATGGGTGATCGAATGGGTAGAGACCCAGGAAGATATCACTCTAACTCAGGGACCAGGCCTGGTATGTAAAAACAAAGGAGGTCTTGATCTAACTTCCGCCAGTGAGTTGATTGTAAAATGAGCAGGGGGAAGACTTGGTGAGATGAGTGAGCAAGACTGCCTCAGGCATCAGGCCTTTCAATAGCTTGAGGAAGAAAAGCTCAGAATACAAGATCCTCTTGGTTCTAAGTTTTGGGAAACTGAAGGGTGACTTGACTGGATCCTCCAATTCCAAATCATTCAGCGTTGATAAAATACAAAAACTGATTAGAGACAATGCAACTATTACAGTGATCCAACCTACATCATCCTATAACAACGCAACTCAACTGGATCCTCCAATTCCGAGTTGTTCTAACATTGTCTAAACAAAGAGATGGAAAGAAGCTGACATTCATAAGGCAAGAAGTCTCAAGTGCCAATACATAACCAGAGCAACCAGTGCTTCATTAAAACTTTACAATCAAGAGCCTAGATCAACCATCGATAGATTACAAAATGGCGAAAACTCCTACATATACTCAAAACAAAACAACCACAGCAAAAATGAGACACTGCATTAAAAACATTGTGTCTGCATGTCTTCTGGCAGTCTGTGCATGCAGACTCTGGATGATCGTGCACTTATGACAGACGCAATCAGACTCCTGAATGTCCTGTAGATGAATCAACATTCTTTAATCCTTTGTCGAACTTTCCACTTATGGCGGAGACGATGGCTAACCACCTCCAACAACTTCAATAACTTCTTTCTCGAGATCAGGAACAATCCAGGTCAACTCTACCCTCTGGGACGTGGAGGTATTCTCATGGTGCCACCTGGATCAACTGAATGATCTAATGGATAGGTCTTGTAGGATCTGGCATGCTTGGCGTGGAAAGGGGAAAGGGAGTGATCACGGAAATGACAAGGGGTAGACACATGGCAACGAGAAGGGGGGAAGGTGATGGGATATAATGGTAATGGGGGACACATTATTTATGGGAGGCTAACATGGAGGGGAGCAGGACAAATGTCGGAGGATTAAGAGGGGCCAAAGGTGACAGGCCCCGTCACGCGGTCAAGTGGAGAACATATGGCAGGGGAGGAAATGGTAGAGAAGTCGATACGACAGGAAGGGGGCCCCATGTCAATACCACACCATTCTAGACCCCTCCGCCCCCATTAAAGGCAGAATGGCAGAGGGGGTCCGGAATCGCTTGAGCGTCGTCAATCTGGGTGCCTCGATCTCGACCATTTGAGAGATGCATGCCCAATTCTAGACCCCCCCCTCGTTAAAGCTAGAATGGCGAGGGGGATCTAGAATAAAACCTCAGCCGTAGATCTGGGCAGGCAGATCTTGGTTGTCCAAAACGGCCTGCTCATTAAAATGACGCGCCCACCCTCCAAACTTTGGAAAAATGGGTTTTTTGAATCTCTTTCTTTGCCCAAGGGGACGCTTCTTTTAGGAGAGAACCCCCTACATGATTATGTGCTAACATTAGGCTCCATGGGGGATGACACACCCCCTGCGGGCTGCCGAGAACTCTTTTGTAGCTTCAGTGCCTTGTTTTTGGGATATGGACTCATTATTTAAACTTAAAGATAAAAGAAAACAATATATACAATCACAGATGATCCATGTGTGGCTCAAGGAAAACATCTTTTCAGGAAATGCCCATTCACAAGGCCATTGAAAACTTCTTGATCCTTCAAATCTCGCAACCTATAGGTATTATTTGAAAATACTTCAGAGATTTTGAAGGGCCCGACCCATAGGGCTTCAAATTTGTCGTGTTTTCCCTTGTCTTGTTTAGGAGCATCCCATTTCAGCACCAGGTCTCCTATCTGAAACTATTCATTCTTGGCATTTTTGTCAAAAGCCTGCTTTATCTTCTACTGATGGTCCTGAATTCTGTTCATTACCTGCTCTCTGGCCTGTTGGACCTCTACCAGTTGATGAATTCTTCTGATCATATCATTAGGTTCTTCTTGATAATCTTGGAAGAACTTTGCTATAGGAATGGCTAGCTGAGAAGGGAAAATAGCTTCTACCCCACAAACTAATTTGAAAGGGGAGATGCCTATAGATCTCTTTGTGGTCACTCGATCAGCCCATAGAGCGAATTTCAACTTTGAATCCTAGGCCTTTTTGTTGTCCTCCAACAGTATTTTGATGATCCTTATCATGCTTTTGTTGGAGGACTCTGCTAAACCATTTCCCTAGGGATAGTATGGGGTGGAGTGAATCAGTTTGATCCCAAATTGTTCACAGAACTTGACTAATGGCTCAGCCTTGAAAGAGGTTGTGTTATCAGTGACAATTTTGTTTGGGCAGCCGAATCTTTTGATGAGGTCTTCCAGGAATCCAATGATTACCTTATGGGAAGCACTCCTGGTGGGAATAGCTTCTATCCACTTAGTAAATAAAACTATGGTGGTTAGGATCCATCTATGCTGCCTACTAGAAGCAGGGTGGATTTCTCCAATAAAATCTAGGCTCCATTGTTGGAAGGGTCCTGAAACAACTACAGGATTTAAAGGAAGAGATTTAAGCTGTTGCTTTCCTAAAAATCTTTGACATTTGATGTAGGCTCTGACCTTTCTGCAGACATCAGTGAATAAGGTGGGCCAGTAATACCCAGCCCTGAGGATTTTGTAGGTTGTGGTCTTCCAGAAATGATGTCCTCCACATAGGTTGTTGTGAAATTCAACAATGATCCTGTCAGCCTCTTGTGGATTCATACATTTCAAAAGCACCCCCAGGGGGTATTTCCAATATAAAACTTGATTAACAAGGCAATATCTGACTTCTTTGAGCTTCAGAGCTCTTGCCTTGTTTCTTTGCAAGCCATCTGGAGGCCGAAACTCTTGTAGAAAATATATGACATCCTTATACCAAGGACATCGAGCCAACGGGGGTTCTTCGTGAGGGTCCACATCAGACAGTTGATCCTGCTGATTTCCTGAGCATTCATTGATGAAACCTACCGCCAAATCTTTGTAATTTGCTCCAGCCAACAGCTTGGCTAAACCTTGACCTTTGATTAATTTGGTAGGCCTTATTTCCAAGTCAAACTCAAGGATCTTGGCTATCCACTTACTCCTCCTCCCGTCTATATCAAGCTGAATAAGAATGTCCTTAACAGCGGCCGAGGGTACATAGGCAATGATCTTTGACTACAGGACATAGGTTCTAAAATCTTTGAGAGCCTTTACCAGGGCATAGGCCTGCTTCTCCATAATTTCATACCTGACCTCGACATCCCTTAGGGATATACTAAAATAGGCAATAGGATGCTCTAGCCCGGCCTTGTTTGTCTGTAACAAAACAACAGCCAGTGTGTCAGATGAGGCAAAGGAGAAAATAAGGAAATCCTTTGAGTAATCGGGACTGATAAGCACAGAAGCTTTCGTCAAGGCCTTCTTTATCTTCTCAAAGGAATTTTGAGATTCAGAGGTCCACCTCACTTCATTTTCCTTTCTCAACATGGTTGTTATAAGCTTTACCACCTCAGCAAAGTTAGAAACAAACCTCCTTAGAAAATTAATCTTACCAAGGAAAGATTGGACTTCTTTCCTGGATCTTGGGATTGCCAAGGCTTGGATTGCTTCAACTCTGCTAGGATCAATTTTGACTCCTTTTGCTGATACTATGTGTCCTAGTAAATTTCCCTCCTTCATGGCGAACAGAGATTTTTTGGGATTCAATGAAAGGCCAAAACTCCTGCATTTCAGAAAAACTTTCCCGAGATGACAACAGTGTTCTTTATCAGATTTGGAAAAGACTGTTATGTTGTCCAGATAGATGACCACAAACTTATCCTTTTCCCCAATGAAATCTATGTCCATGGCTCATTGAAACATTGCCCCTGCATTCATCAATCCAAAAGGCATTTTAGCATACATGAATGTGCCCCATGGAGTGGTAAATGTTGTCTTCTCCCTGTCCTCAGGAAGAAAAGAGATTTGATTGTAGCCAAAGAAGCCATCAATCATGGAAATCTTGGATGCTCCTGTTACCCTCTACAATATATGTTCCATCTTTGGTAGGGGGTAATTGTCCTTTTGTGAGCTCTTGCTCAGGTTTCTAAAATCTACACAGAGTCTAATTTCTCCACCCTTCTTCCTTACAGGGACCAAGTTGACCACCCACTCTGAATATCTCAATGGCATAATGATCTGGGCATGTAGCAGCTTCTTCACTTCTCTCTCCATGATAGGCAGCAACATAGGATTGATCTGTCTTAGCTTCTGCCTAAATGGCTTTGCCTCCTTTTTCAACGGGATTTTATGCTCAATGACAGAAGTGTCATAAGTTTTGAGATCTTAATAGGTCCATGTGAAAACATCAGAAAACTCCCTCAATAGTTCAGTGTATTCATCCCTCTGCTCCTTCGTCAGTCTTCTTGACAATTCGACAAACTTGGGTTCATTCTCGGTGCCAATGTTGCATTGAGTTGTATCAGCTTCATCCTTTGAGATTTTTCCTTTCAATGCCACATCATTCCTATCAAAAAGTCTTATCAAAGGAACCAATCCCATTGGAATATGATTGTTGGGAAGTTGCACAATGTCACGCTCTGCAATCTTACTCAGAAAATTACCACCATCGATCTTTTCTTCAGAAACAGAGTCTTGGTCAATATGCATCTTTGAAAATTCTTCAATAGTCTCCAAGAATATTGTGATCTCAAGATCATCCTCAAACACCTTCCAATGTTTGACATTGTCAGGTATGGAGGGCCTATATTTTACTTCTACATCATATCTGAATTTAGGTGGCAAGGGCACTTTGAAATTACTTGTTGATGTAGCCAAGGAATCTGCCACTATGTTCTTCTCTCTTGGGATGAAAGAAATGTTAAATGCTGAGAAGAAACTGTTGATTAGGTCCCATACCTCATTTCTGTAACTCCTGAGTTGAGGATGCTTAGCCTGATAAGCACTTCTGATCTGCTGGATTATCAATTCTGCATCCCTGAACACTGCTACCTCCTGAACTCCCATTTCCTTTGCAGTTCTTAATCCTAGAACAAGAGTTCATATTCTGCCACATTGTTGGTTGTTTCAAATTCTAGATTGTATGACAGAGATATGGTTTCTTGAGCAGGTGACACAAAAAATACTCTGGCACCAGCGCCTTCCCTGGAAGAGGCTCCATCAAAAAACATTTTCTAGACGGAGGTGATGGGGGGAGAAAATTCATGAGAAGTAGTGGGCTACTTTCTAAGTTTTAGAAGAGGTTCAGGGGCATTAGTGAGTTGCAGCAGACTGGAACCTAAATCAGTATAAAGGGAAAAGATAGGATGGTTGGTAGGATTGGATTCATCATTGATTATATAGGCCAGTTGGGCTTCTCTGTATAGTCTAATATGTTCTCCTCTGAACACAGGAATAGTAGCATAGGTTAGGTCCATCTGCAGAGTTCTGCCAGTCTTTTTATCCAAGATCTTGATAACAACATACCAAACTTGGGGGGGACATCGGCCACTACAATGTCCATGACCACACTTTTCATGGGCAATTGAAACAAGGTTACGACCAGGTCTTTGATGACTCCTAGGCATTGAACTTTCCTGGAGTCAAAGGAATAGAGGTCATGATAGGCTCTGGTGACTTCTAGTCCTAATTCTTCCATGAAAGTTTTGGGCATGAGGTTATGGGAAGCCCCTGAATCCATCAAACAATTGTGCAGAACCTTGTCATGTATGTTTAAGGATGTGTAGAAGGGAGGGGATGAATCGTTCATGTCTTCTACCATAGGACCTAGAATGAATACAGGCTTTTCTTCTTGCAAATTGATGGAGTCTATGGGAAATCATGAGGCTTCAGACTGTAATAGCTTGAAGAGGCATTTTTTGAACACTTCATGTTTGATCAGTTCAGAGAGGGGCACAGGGATTCTAATTTTCTGAATTTCATGCTCAAAGTTAAAAGAAGATGTAAGCTTTGGGATTTCTCTTACTTCAGGAACATGACTCTGGACCATTGGAGAGAGGGGTTGGGCCTTCTTACCTTCATTGTTATCTGCTGCTTCATTAACAATTTTCTCTGTTCTAGGGAGTTGTTCAGGAACATCAGGTACTCCTATCTTTTTCTTGGATCTCAGGTTATACCTGCTTTGACTGCTGCTAGCCTTGTCTCCCTTGCTAAGTTCATTTAGCTGACTATCCATGAGAGATTCCTCGTATTCTGATTGAGTGAGATGAGGAAAAGGAGGAATTTCACCGAAGCAGTGGATTTTGGGATCAAGCCCATTTGTTTCCCCTTCTTCCTCATCAGTCACAAAATTATTTTGAAGAGGGGCCTAAATTTTCTGGTCTTCTCTATCTCTTCCTCTCTGGTCTCTTTGCATAGTCAGGGGAGAAATATTGTTTGGCCTCCTGAAGCTTCCTTTGTTTTTGGAATTTTGAGGATTTCTATATGCTTGTTTCCCCTCCACCTTCATTTTCTCCATCTCTGCAGACAAAGACTTCACTATCTTGGTCAGTTCATCCACTTGAGGGTGAGGCAGAGAGGTGCCAGAAGTCAAGGCTTCGGATCTTCCCTTTCTCCTATCTACATCAATCTTATTCCTCAGTATGTCAACTGCCAATACATTTGATTCCACCTCTATGGCCGCATCTTGCATTTGAGCTAGGAAAGTAGCTCTTCTTTCTCTCAATAGAAGACAAAAGTCAGGGTCAAATGCACTAGCATAAGAAATTTTGGCAGAGGCTTCTGTGGGTTTTATCTCAGCCGGGATCTTATTATACATCTTATTGAATCTTTTGGAGAAATCTGGGACAGACTCTCCTCCCATTTTCTTCAAAGACCCGAATTCTTTCATGTAATACATGAAATCCTTCTTATCTCCCCACTACCTCAGGAAAGCACTATCTAGAGCTTCAATCCCAGCAATAGATCCGGGGGCCAATCTCCTAAACCACTTCCTCACCTCGCCATCTAGGCTTTGGACGAAGTCTCTCATCCAAACATCTTCATTTTCAATGTTCAGGTTGTCTGCATAATTGTAGAAAGCAGCCAGGTGCTCCTCTGCAGTTATGTCCTCTTCCCCAGTGAACTTGGGCATATATTTCAGGTAATCTCCAGCAGGGAGAGGATTCACAGGTTGAGGTAGGATTAAGGGAGCATATCTAGCAGCTACTATGGCATCCATTCTATTTAGAGGGGGATTAGCACCAGCCATAGGAACAACAGGTGTGGGGGAACCAGGAGGAGATGTGGTTTGAAGTGGCAAGATAGAAGCTAAGCTTACAGAATGGGAGGGGAACTGCAACAAATCTAGCAAATAGGCTTGCGGGCTCAAAGGAACATAAATTTCCCTTCCCTCAACAACAGTAATAACAGGAGGAGGGGTAGTAAAACCCAGGGTAGGAGAATGTTCAAAGGTGTTGGGTCTGAACCAAGGTACCACCTCGGGGGAGAGGGGAGTGACAAGAGTTTCTCCTACTAATTCGAGATCAAGAGGAGAAAATCCAGCAGGAACACTCCCGAAATATAGACTACGAGAAACTCTGACATACGGTAATAAAACAGGACGAAATGAAGGGGTTGGAGTTTCTACAAAATCTTGAAAATCACCAAAAATACATGTTTTAGCAGTAGAAGTACCGCCTTCAGAGGACTTTCCCTTTCTGATGATCTTCTCTGGGTCAGCATCAGGTGGCACTAACGGCAGCCGAGGAGTAGACCTTGTGTGTCTGCCTCTAGAAGCCACGGCTGAAACAATGGAGTCTCTTATGGGTTGGAACCAGTGGGGTCGCCCAACGGAGTCGCGTCAGTGGAGTCGCCAGGTGCACAGTAGAAATATTTCTAGTTCTGATATCTGATGCACCTTTAGAATCAGTTAATCGTTGTCGTTCAATACCGGGGAAAATATTCAACTTCATCCCCAGCAACAGCACCAGGAATGTTAGTGTTAGAAGTCACTCCTGGATTGCGACAGGAGAAGATCCCAACACCCATCAGTTTATGTCACGAACAAATTTAATGGGTGATCGAATGGGTAGAGACCCAGGAAGGTATCACTCTAACTCAAGGACCAGGCCTGGTATGTAAAAACAAAGGAGGTCTTGATCTAACTTCCGTCAGTGAGGTGATTGTAAAATGAGTAGGGGGAAGACTTGGTGAGATGAGTGAGAAAGACTGCCTCGGGCATCAGGCCTTTCAACAGCTTGAGGAAGAAAATCTCATAATACAAGATCCTCTTGGTTCTGAGTTTCGGGAAACTGAAGGGTGACTTGACTGGATCCTCCAATTCCAAATCATTCAGCATTGAGAAAATACAAGAACTGATTAGAGACAATGCAACTATTACAGTGATCCAACCTACATCATCCCAACTCGATTGGATCCTCCAATTCCGAGCTGTTATAACACAGTGTAAACAAAGATATGGAAAGAAGCTGACATTCATAAGGCAAGAAGTCTCAAGTGCCAATACATAACCAAAGAAACTAGTGCTTCATTAAAATTTTACAATCAGGAGCCTAGCTCAACCATCGATAGATTACAAAATGGAGAAAATGCCTACATATACTCAAAACAAAACAACCATGGCGAAAATGAGACACTGCATTAAAAACATTGTGTCTGCATGTCTTCTGGCAGTCTGCACATGCAGAATCTGGACGATCGTGCATTTATGACAGACGTAATCAGACTCCTAATTGTCCTGTAGATGAATCAACATGCTTTAATCCTTTGTCGGACTTTCCACTTATGGCAAAGACGATGTCTAACCACCTCCAACAACTTCAATAACTACTTTCTCAGGATCAAGAACAATCCGGGTCAACTCTGCCCTATGGGATGTGGAGGTCTTCTCATGGTGCCACCTGGATCACCTGAACGGTCTAATGGATAGGTCTTGGAGGATCTGGCATGCTTGGCGTGGAAAGGGGAAAGGGAGTGATCACGAAAATGACAAGGGGAGACACATGGCAAGGGGTGTTAGAATATAGAAGATGCTGTGATTGTTTTACCATTGACAATACCCTCTTCACACAACCATAGGCCGAAGCCACCCTCCGAGCACGTTAACCTTGACTGAGAATTCCTCCAGAAGCAAACCCTAGGAAAGATAGCCAAACAAAGGGTAGCACACCTTTCCCCAAGGATAGCGCATCACAAAAAGTTGATCAGAGA
>ML807430.1:160938-191738 GCA_009831015.1 Picea engelmannii
CTAACATAATCTCTACCATTAGATCTGCGACCTTATAATGAACGGTCCAGATTTACAATGAAATTACAATATACTTTTATAAGGCAATTTTTGCTTCGGGGGCTTCACCCCCGAACCCCCGCTGGGGGCCCGCTTGCCCCTAGACCCCCCAGTCGGGGGGATGGACCCCCCAGACCCCGCAGAGGGGGTACCCCCCCTCTGCACTCCCCCGCGTGGAAGAGTGTACATACTTCTAGGGTGTAAATACTTCATGGGGTATAAACACGACTGAAAGCAAGGACCTCTGAATCAGGAAGATAATCAGGCTCCACAACCAACAGTTTCTCCTATGAAAGGAGGTTTCTCATATGAATTTCTAAATGTAAATGCAATCTAAATGAATATGAAAATAGCAAAAGAAAATCTAATCAATCCTAATTGGGATATAGCAGTAGTTTGTAATGTCCCAATTAGGAGCAAGAAGAATAACAAAAACTTGAGCTTGAGACAAAAGTAGGTCAATAAGATATAGAAATAGCTCATATGCCCTAGTAACGAATAAAACAAATACACGCCAATCTTAACTCAGTAAATAGTTACTAAGGAAAGATCAGATATGTATACTCACACTCAATATGGAGGATTAAAAGATATTCAACATGAGATAAGAAAGTTTTCTAGCTAAGGAAATAGTTCACATAGAAAGACAATGATTAAAGAAAATGCATACCAGTGATGAACCTATTAAACAGTTAATAAGAAACTACAGATACAGATATTCATATCCAAAGGCTATTTAATAAATTCAAACTAATCATGAAAGATAACTTATCAATGATTTTAAATAAACATGAATTCACATAACTGACAACAATTCACAGTATACCAACTCATACTCATTGAGAATGAAATTCATCAAATGGAATGTCCTTTACTAAACTCAAAACATGATAATAGTATTAAATTCTAAATACAATTAAAAGACTTGACCACTTCTATAACTGATTTCAAACTCAAAATAAAAAAAACATTTCAAGAAAGAGATTGTGATAGCACAAGTCTCTCCTTGCCAGAACAACATGTTGTCATTCTTTCATCCTCCAACCCTTTTTGAAGTTCATTCTCCTTTTATAGCTACTTTGAGTTTGTTTGTCTTCATGATTTTATGCTCCCAAAATCTCTCATTCACAACATGCAATCCCAACAAATCAATTATGAAAATCAAATCAAATATTGCCGAAATCCAATTATGATAAAACTAGAATTAAATTTAAGAATCTAAATTATAACTAAAGTTAAATTCAAACTAATGTAAATATTACAATAAACTAAAACTAAAAAATGACTAAACTACAACTTTAATAAATAGTAAATCTACACTAAAGTAAAACTAAAAACTAAAATTAAACTAATAAAAAATTCAAGTGAAAACTAAAATCAAAGTGATTTGATTGGTAAAAAGTACGGATGTATATATACCCTACTATATCCTCTTTGGATTTGAACTTGTGACCTCTTAGAAGGAAACACATGTCCTTAACCATTAAGACCAAGTATATGATCATAATAACCTTGTCTATCTGCGATCAACAACTTTGTTATGATGGTAAACATGTAATTAAATGGATGGAGGATTCACGCAGATGTGTGCTTTTGAGAGATCTCCATGGGTGCAGTTTTATGAAACCTTATCAGACTCTTCTCCACAATGAATTCGTGGAAGGCTAGGGTTTCTAATTTACAACCTTGAGCTACCTCTGCGCCCTAAATCTCAGAAATGTTGACATGTCTTTTTTCTAGAATATAAACGCGTACTGCCTGGAAATGATAATTCATCTGGCCATGAACAATTTCACCCAACAAAGATGATTAACTCATTAGTAAAAATAAATCACGCATCGAAGATGATTCTCCCAGTGATGATAACCCGATAGGAATGATAACTTTCACCAGAAATGATAAGATTTCATGCTTACATGTCTTTGGTGATTTGATTCTTAATTCCTTTGGGGCTCAATTATCCTCATTTAATTGCAAACTCTCCAAGTGATTATTTTTAATCTTTGAATATCATGGATTGCGTTGTCATTTTAGAAAAATTTAATTGATTTAATATTATTTTGTCTAAGAGTAAAAATTATAGAAAATGCATAATTTTAAGCAAAAGTTTAATAGTCGTAAAAATTAGTACTTAATGCAATTTCAAAACTATCGCCTTACTTCTAATCCTTAACATGAAATATTTCAAGGCGTGAATCAACTATCTTGAAATTTGACTTCTACATCAATTATTTTAATCTAGCAAAAAGATCAAATAATTCATTTATGCATCAAAGACCAAAACTTGGTGAGATTCTTGAAACATCATGTTAATCCAACCTTTGAAAATTGAGGCATGGAATCAACTTGAATAAGGTCATATAATCATGCAAACCATGTTGATTGAACAAAGAGCGACGAGACTCAAACAACACAATTTTTACATGACATGACAATTCATCATCCCATAAAGATAAACAAAAAAGAAATGAAGATATGAAAAATCGACCACCAAAGAAAGAGAATCGCCAAATCATCCATTCAAACAAAATCAATGTAACTAAAGGCAGAATTTTTTAAAATTTTAATTGGGGTCCCCTTTAATTTTATAAAAAATTAAGGGTGGTTGTGGTTTGCCACAACACGCCACCAATTATGTTACAAGGAAATTCCCATAGGCATAGGGGAATTTCCGTGTAATAGTTGGGTTAGTATGGTTGACCATAGTATTGAGTCCAATATTGTTGATTTTTTCCAACTTATGGGTTTGGAAATGCAAAAAAAACTTGGTTAAGAATGATAATATGGACCATCATATGGGTTTGGGACATAGGATTGATAGTATCCATGTTTCTAATTTTGAACATTAGGTTAGTTAGGGCATATCCGATTTTGAAGAATTAGGTGTATTAAGCCCAAGAGGCAAATTTGAAGCATTGGTTGGGTTAAGTCCAAGATGCTAATTGAAACAGTCAGTGGATTAATCCCAAGAGGTTGATTTTAAACATTGGACTAAGGGGGTCTAAGATGTTGAGTGTACATGTTGGATGATGAAGGTCCAAGATGTTGTAAGGGTTGAACATTGGACTAAGAGGGTCCAAGAGGTTGTGTAGGCATATTGCATTGTTGAGGTCCAAGACATTAGGTTTTTAAAATTGCATTGGGAGGGTCCAAGAGATTTCTTATGTGCATTGGTTTGTTGAAGTTCACGATGCCAAGTTTGTACATTGAACTGAGAGTGTCCAAGAGATTGTGCTTGTGCATTGGATTGTTGATGTCTAAGACGTTGGGTTTGGACATTGGACCGAGAGGATCTAAGAGGTTGCATATGCACATTAGATGTTGAGGTCCAAGAGGTTGATTTTGAACTCTGGATTGGAGGGTCCAAGAGGTTATGTATGTACATTGGACGATTGAGGTCCAAGGGATTGAATATGCATATTGAATAGTTGAGGTACAATAGGTTGTATATGCATATTGGTCCATGGAGGTCCAAGAGGATATTGAACTTCAACATAGAGAATATGGTTGAGTCTATCAACAAAAGCATGTTGAGAATCAGGGATACGTAGTACGCTAAAATTAGGAGGTACCTCACTAGCCTCATTATGATCAACCATTATAACTAGTTAAATTTTGTTAGAAGATGAATTCTATATATTATAGGTTTTTTCAAAACAAGACTAGTGAATTCTGATAATAGTCATTTTACCTTTGAGGAATGTCTAAGAATTGGATGGTCCACTGTGAATAGTTAAAATATCACTTTAACTAGTGTAAATATGATGGAATGTGACTAATTTCATCATTGAATTTGAAATATATGTGATTATAATATTTTTAGGATAAATTCCATACAACTAATAAAAATTATACCAAGCATTCGCCTAAAATGACACTAGGTACTTGCAAGTAGATATGACTTTTTTTATGTAACAAAGTCTTCCAATTGAGTCTCTACTAGGAGTGATGAAATTTTCCAAGGATGTAATCCAAGTGAAGATATGAAAAAGACTAGTTATAATGACCTCTCAAAACAGCCACCCAAGGTGTTGAAATCTAAGAAGAAAAACAAAGGAGATGTATTATCATCTATAATCGCTCATCATGTAACCAAGTAGATTCACCAACACAAACCTTAATTAATTTTGTGGAATTAAAATTGTTTTATATTTCACTATGCATTAATTATGATTGTAAAAATGCTTGCAGATTGTAATAAAATGCAAAAACCAATGTTGAAAAATGCAATCATAAACATAGTAATAATGCAAAGAATTTACCAGGTGGAAACCCATTTGAGAAAACCATCAAGAAATGGCCTTTGTTTGGCTCTTTTTTTAAGCTCAAAAATTGTTACAAATGGGAGCTATACACTCTCTAACGAAGATTTTGTGTAAATTCTTACTCCTTGGGTTGTGTCCTACAAATTGTAGTTTGAGACTCTGATTCAATATTCATTCCCCTTGGACAAGATCATAAACTCCTTTTCATCATCTCAATATAGAAACAGACTTTATGTGCTCAATGTTTCTACTTTTGCATCCTTAATGTCTTAAGCTTTCAATCCAATGCCATTTGTTGCAACTGAAATGTTTTCTACCCCCTTTGTCTCTCAAACTTGTCTCTTTGTTATATTTCCTCATAATTCATCTTCCTTGTGGAAGTCCAAGAGGTTCCCTGCACCAATTACAACTTCCTTCTCATATCCCTAGTATATGCCCCAAATTATTCAATCTAAATCCCCAAACGTGTTTACCTCCTATAACATATTTTTGTGTGACAATGTTTTTTTCTTTTGAATTACTTTATTTTCCATCCTGGATACCACATGGCATCTTTGTTGGCTTGTACAAGTGTTTCCAAATTGTGTGGCCACAACATTTTCCAAGTAGGAAAAGATTTTATTCTTTCTTCAGTTTGTGTGGTCTTCTTCTTGCTTCAATGTGGATGCCCTTATGTAGAGGTCAAGCAAGTATATTGCTTCGTATGCACAAGTCTCCACATAGAACAAAGTTTGTCATGAAATGTGGAGTGTGGAGAATGGAGCTAGTCTTCACTCCAACTCCTAACCTTTCCTCTACATATCCCAAGGCTCTGTGTTCCTACATCCCCATATAACCCAAATCTTGTCTCAAAATGTGGATTGTGTAGAGTGCAGAGTTAGGCTCCACTCTGACTCACAACCTTCCCTATATAAATCCCAAATATTTATTATCTTGTGTGGAGTGAAAAGTGTATAGGAATTACCTCCCTTCCAATGCATCTTTAGCTCTGCATGCACCAAGATTTCCAAGGCATTGTTAACAAGGCTTCAACAAGTCTTGTAAGAAGGTTTTAACAAAGGGTTGTGGTGATTAAACCCACAACTTGAGCATTTAATCTAAAATATAAATTCCATTGAAAACAAGTCATTTCTCTATTAATGATCCATTTCGATCACATTTATTATCTAAGGTACATCTTACAAAACCCACAAGAAAGTCACCTAGGTTGTAATCCTAAGAAGGGCCACTAAGCTACCTCTTCACAAGAAATAACTAGGAGGAACAATGGTCAGTCAAGTGCACACATTTGAGAAGGAGCATATGGGGCAAGTTCCACAACCAAAACCCTCTTGGAAATAGAGTGAAACCATCAATCTTTTATAAGGTCCTCTTTCAAATTGTGCATCCACTACTTGGTGTGAGGGGAAATCTCACACTTCCGCATATTGATGTATTGCTTAACCTATGTTTTAGAGGTTCTTTCTTGGAACATATTCTTATTACTATATTTAAAAGCTCAATTGTTCAATTTCTAGTTTGGGATTTTCAGGAGATCTTGGAGTGTTTACTTTCAACACTAGCCTCCAAAATCCTAGATTTAATCTAAATGTGGGTGTTGTTCAATGAAACCAAGCAACATTGTGTTCAACACACCCTCTCACAAAATTGATGTCAATATGGGCGTCATAAGTTGTTAATTCTAAATATTATTTTTTTAAACCAATTTTAAGGATTTCAATTTAAAATGTGGCGTTTGATGGTACAAATAAAGACGTCAAACAAACTTTTAGTTATAAAAAAATCAATTATCTCTTAAGGTTATTATGCGATGTGGTTTATTTTAGAATCTTGTGCTTCACCGGTCAACCAAGTGGTAGTTTTTAGTGTGAAGATGTGTGTTATGGGATGACAACAAAATATAAAAATAAAAACTTTCTCGACTAAAAAGGGAAACAAAACTATCTCTCTAACTTATTTCGATTCACCTAGGGCACATAATGTGTAAGATAAAGAGCATAAACACATAGAAAAAATGTTCTTTGAAACCTAAATATTGTATTCAATAGTGAAAGAAATTCATTTTCATTTTTAATTAATGAAATAATACAACAAGGTTGACAGTGGAAAAAAAGAGAACTGGGTGATTTGAAAGCTAGGGTTCGCATGTCTACAATCATCTAACCCTACAACTTCCAGAAAATATTTTCCACAACTAACAACAATTACCAAGGAGAAAGAGGGACTGAGCATACTGTATGGATTCAAAGGGGAGGGGTGCAAACCCCCTCTTACCGTAATGTAGTAGCGAACGAAGTAGCAGGAGTCAAAATCAGGTGACCGCCATTTGAGTCATCGCCACATCTCCGTGAACAAATCCTGCAAAATGAGCAAATATTTGGCAAAGCCATGGAGGTGGAAGCAGAGTCATCCCATCCAAAGAAAACTCGAACATGGGAACCAGGGAAATGCATTCAACAAGCAACCAAGAAACCAAGGCTCCAAGATAGGTGAATAATTCTGCAAGGGTTGGAGAGCACACTCAGTTTATGAAGGAACATGCCTTGATAGGTAAATTTTTAGGGCTATGGCCCTCAGAGAGAGATCTCACACACTAGATAAAAACATGGTGGAACCATAAAGGAGAGTAATAACTTCAGCTCAACTCGAAATACTTCTTCATGATCATCTTCTTCAACCTTGAAGACAAGGATCAATTCTTCGAAAATGGTCTGTATTTCTTCAACTCTGCAGGGTTGTATCTTAGATTCTGGACAGATCATTTTTTCTCAGAAAAAGAGAATTTCTCTTTTGCACCAATATGGATTTACCTCTACTCCCTTCCTCAATAATTTTGGCTTGAATAAATCCTCATGGGTATAGGCAACACCCTCGGAAGATATGTGAAATCCTCAGAAGCAACAAAATAGGGGAGGTACACTTCATATGCTTGGATGTGTGTATATGAATATATCCAAAGATATGATGGGATTTGTAATCTTGGAATATCAAGATGAGGACTGGATCCATACCATTGATTATGAACACATACCCTTTCGCTGCCGAAAATGTCATGAGCATGGACACTTATTCCAATATTTCTCCCTAAACGCTCGTGTGTGACTAGTGGTTGAAGAAAAGTTGAAAGATGGATTTACACAGGTCACAGGCCGTAAAAAAAAAATTCCCAAGAAACCCAGCCAAGGAGCAGGCAAGAATATATCCACAAGCAACTCCTTTGATGCCTTAATCCAATTATCGCAAGCAGAGGAAGTAGAAAAACCTAATCAGCAAGACAATCAGTGCAATTGTAATTTTTAAACCTGCGAAGTAAAGCAATGCATATAGATTCTTAAGAAAAACATAAATTAATCAATGGCTCATTCACATAGTACACAGATATTTATACCGGAAACCCTCAATTGGGGAAAACCTTTCTTATTTCATTATATTCAAATTTCACCATTCACCATACAATATATACAATATATTTAGGTATTTTGTAGATACCAAAACCCTAATCCTTTAATTCGGGATTAATTTAGAAAACCGCTAAAATTAACAAAAACAACCCCAAAAAAAATTTCGGGGTGATGCGTGTAACCAGGGGGGGCATACTTGGCCCCTCCTGGGACCCCCCCTAGGAAGCACCCAACACACATGACACATAGAGCACTACTAGAGGGATTGTCAGACGTAGTTGTCGAACCTGACGCGCCCACACACACACATGCAAAGAATATAACATATACCGAACATTCTCCCACTTGTTTTTTTCTTTGCATCCAAGGGTCCACAGGGTTATATAGTCAACAATCTAGGGAAACAATGCCCATTGTTACTCTACACCAGGAGAACTTTTCTATGCTCACAGACTTTGTCAATAAATCTGCAACATTCTTTAAAGTGTCAACCTTTTCCAGCAACACGTTCTTTTCCTCAACCATGTCTCTCACAAAGTGATACTGAACATCAATATGCTTTGTCTTCGAATGATAAGCTGGGTTCTTTGCCAGGAAGATTGCACTCTGACTGTCACAATTTAATCTCACTTCTTGTTGTACCAACCCAATACCTGAACACAATCTTTGTAACCATATTTCTTCCTTGCTTGCATGAGTGGCTACCATGTATTCATCTTTTGTAGTTGAGAGTGCCACTACAACCTGTCTTTTGCTCATCCAACTGATTGCTCCTCCAAATAGGTTAAACATATACCCACTTGTAGATCTTCTACGATCTAGATCTCCAGCCTAGTCTGCATCACCAAAGCCATGTATGTCCACCACTCTATCCAATCTTGGTCTTCCTTGGTAACACAATCCATAATTGGCAGTGCCACGCAAATACCTGAAGACCCTCTTTATTGTTGTCCAATGCTCCTTCCCTGGTTTTGACATATACCTGCTCAAAACTCCCACTGCATGTGCAATGTATGGTCTAGTACAAACCACTACATACATCAAAATTCCAATTGCATTGGCATATGGAACATGGGACATGTCCTCTTCTTCTTCCTATGTCTTGGGACACTGATCTATAGAAAACTTTGCACCTATAGGAATAGGAACCTTGACCGATTTACTTCCATGCATATTAAACCTTTGCAATATCTCCATTCCCAGAATGAAGTTAGCAACACTGAGATCCTTCATGTCAAATTTGGAGGATAGCTACAATTTCACCTCCTTGATAACATCCATGTTATTTCCTACCAACAACATGTCATCAACATACAAAACTACATAAATGAAGTGATTACCAACCTTCTTGGAATATACATAGTGATCAACCATGCTTCTCACAAATCCCAATCCAAGGATGTATGTGTCAAACTTTTGGTACCACATCCTAGGTGATTCCTTCAGACCATATAGTGACTTCTTTAGCTTACAGGCCAACTCTTTCTTTCCCTTTGCTACAAATCCTTTTGGCTGCTTCATGTAGATTTCATCTTCCAGATCCCCATGTAGGAATGTTGTCTTCACATCCATATGTTCCAATTCAAGATCAAAAGCAACAACAATAGATAAAACAAATCTAATAGAAGTTAACTTAGCAACAGGAGAAAAAATCTCACCAAAGTCAATTCCCTCTACCTGGGAATAACCTTTTTCTACTAACTGAGCTTTGCATTTCTCCACTTTTCCTTCTGCATTAAACTTCTTCTTAAACAACCATTTTCTACCAATACATTTTCTTCTAGTTGGCAACTCAACTATATCTCATGCCTCATTCTTATCCAAGGCATCCATTTCTTCAACCATGGCCTTCTTCCAGAGTTTACTATCCTCTGAATTCACTACTTCCCTGACAATTCTGGGATCATAATCAGTGATAGATAAAGAAAAATTGGAACATAAATCAGGTGGACTATACCTTTCTGGTTGCCTTCTTTCTCTCACTGATCTCCTCAATATTGGGGTATGAGGTTCTTCTTCTTCTACTACTGCTTCATCTTCTTCAGATGATTCAGATCTTGCATCATCCAACTCTAGATCTATTTTCTTAGGTTTTTCTTTCCTTGGTAGGAATTCGTGTTTGGACACATCTTTTACCTCTCTAAAAACAACATCCTGACTGTAAACAATATTCTTAGTTTTTGGGTTCCAAAGCTTATAACCTTTCACACCATCTTTATAACCAATAAAGATACACTTTTCAATTTTTTTTTCCAACTTACTCCTATTTTCCTTTGGAACATGTACATAAGCATCACAACCAAACACTTTAAGATGTTGAAGAGAGGGTTTCTTTTCAGTCCACACCTCGTGTCGAGTTTTGTCATCCAATGCTGATGAAGGTGATCGATTGACCAGGTAACATGTTGTACTCATTGCCTCTACCCAGAATTCTTGTCCTAACTCGGCACTGCTGAGCATGTTCCTTGATTTTTCCATCAGTGTCTTGTTCATCCTTTTTGCAACTCCATTATGTCGAGGAGTGTATGAAGTAGTCTCCTGCCTTGCTATACCACACTTCTTACAGAATTCTTTGAATTCATTTATGCAGAATTCTCCACCATTATCTGTTCTCAATACCTTTATTTTCTTCTCTGTCTGATTTTCTACCAGAGCCTTAAACTCTTTAAATTTATCAAATACCTCGTATTTCTTTCTAAGAAAATAAATCCATGTGTTCCTTGAGAAATCATCTATGAATGAAACATAATACACAGACTTACCTAGTGATGGAACAAGCACAGGTCCAAACACATCACTATGTATCAACTCTAAGATCCCCTTTGGTCTTGTAGCACCAGATGGGAATCTTACTCGATTTTGTTTACCATATATGCAATGTTCACAGAAATCAAAATCCAGAGTGCAATTAGACATACCTTCAACCATGCCTTTACCATGTAGTGTTCGGAGGCCCTTTTCTCCAATATCCCCCAGTCTTTGATGCCCCAGCATGGTATTCTTTTCAGGGACGGTATTGGTCTTGTCTTCTTTATTTGTCTGCTCAAGGACAACATAACTGTTACACCCATTAGTATAAGTGCTTCCCAACAACTTGTACAGAGTTCCACACCGAACTCCCCTCATCAACACCATTGCTCCTCGTACCATCTTGCAAGTGTTCTTTCCAAATACAGTGTCCACTCCTGCATCATCCAACTTGTTTACAGATATTAGGCTCCTGGCAAATTTTGGAATGTGGAGAACCCCAAAGAGAGTTCTAATCCTTCCATCTTTTAGCAACAACCTAACCCTTCCACGTCCCATGATTTTGGCTGCCGAGTCATCTCCTAGGAATACATCACCACCATCGTATTTTTCATATTCAAAGAACCACTTGCTATGAGGAGTCATATGGTATGATGCACCTGAGTCGATCAACCATACATCACAGTCTACATGTGTACCTATAGATGCTAGGTAAACATCACCTCCTTCTTCAGTGGAGGTTTTCGCCTCTGTGGAAGAGATACTATCATATCCCTTTGTTTTTTCAACCTTCTTAGACTTGCAGTCTTTCTTATAATGCCCTGTTTTACCACACTTCCATCATTTCCTCAAATATTTTCTTGGAGACTTAGATCTACCTGTAGATTTAGATCTCCCCCCTGAAGGCTTACCAGGATTCCTGTCTTGGGTACGACCTCTTACAAATAAAGCATCTGTGCTATGACTATCCATGCTTTTCTGCCTCATCTCTTCAGATAAAAAGGATGAAACTACATCCTCATACTTCAATGTAGATTGAGTGGTACTACCAATTTCTACAACCAAATTATCCCAAGAGTTTGGCAAAGAACATAACAAAGTAATACACTTATCTTCTTCTGCAATCGTAATATTAACAGAGACAAGTTGACTTACCAAAGTATTAAAGGCATTTAGATGTTCTGTCACAAAATATCCATTTTCCATCCTAAGATGATACAACTTATTTCAAAGAAACAACTTGTTTACTAGGGACTTTGATTGATACAATTTTCCCAACTTATCCCATAGTTACTTCGCTGTAGATTCTCCCGAGACATTCAACAACACCGAATCTGCCAGGCAGAGTTGAATAGTACTCCTTGCTCTTATGTCCAACTTCTCCCAATATTCCTTCGACATACCAATAGGTGATGTACTAGTAGTTTGTGTACTAGTACGTTGTGTACCAGTAGCCTGTGTGCTAGTAGACGGTGTACCAGGATCCATAGCAATCCATTCTTCTTTGTCTACAAGAAGGTCCTCCATCTTGAGCTTCCATAGCTCAAAGTTTTTACCATTGAACTTTTCTATCTCTATTCTAGATGAGCTCGCCATTCCTCTTTCTATACTCGAATATCCACTGTAAAAGCTCCCACTAAACCTAGGTTTATCACAGACCCAAGATAATTTTGATCTATCAAGACCGAGCCAAACCCTCAACAACAAAGGCTTCCCTATGAAGCCAAAAACGAGCTCTGATACCACATGTAAGTTTTAAACCTGTGAAGTAAAGAAATGCATATAGATTCTTAAGAAAAACAAAAATTAATCAATGGCTCGTTCACATAGTACACAGAGATTTATACTGGAAACCCTCAACCGGGGAAAACCTTTCTTATTTCATTATATTTGAATTTCACCATTCACCATACAATATATACAATGTTTTTAGGTATTTTGCAGATACCAAAACCCTAATCCCTTAATCCGAGATTAATTTAGAAAACCTCTAAAAATAACAAAATCCGCTAAAAATAGCAAAAACAACCCAAATTTTTTTTTTGGGGCGTTGCCCCAAATGCTATGCATAACCAAGGGGGGCCATACCTGCCCCCCCTCTGGGACCCCCCTAGGAAGCACCCGGTGCACATGACACATAGAGCACTACTAGAGGGATCGTCAGATGCAGTTGTCGAACCTGACGCACCCACACACACACATGCAAAGAATATAACATATACCCAACAACAAATGACAAAGGTAAATCAAAACAATCTCCAGACCTAGTCTTAGAGAAAATTATGCCCCCTGACTCTCACAATTAAATGGAAACTGACAATGGCCTAGAAGAGGGGGGCGGGGGGGATACATAAATGACTGTGGATGAAAGAGATCTAACTGATATAGATCTAGAAAAGATAGAAGAATCATTCAATATAAAGGAAATTCAATCCATTCCTTTAGAGCAGCTTAGAAAGGTCCACAAAGTCTATATGATTCCACAACTNCAAAGAAAAAGATTACAGAGAGATTTTACAAGAGAGTTTCTCACAATCGATCATCGGCAAATGACCCTCCATGCTCTTTAAATAGAGATCATGGACCAATCGGGTGTTAAGCCACAGATCAATGGCCGTTAAGATCGAGGAGATTATGAACCATCGGATCACTCTATGTCGGGAACATATCGTGACCGTCGGATTTTCCTAACTACAAATGCATACTAATGCATACTAAAGAAACACACTTTTACCTAACGACATATTAGACCAAGTAGATCTTAACTAACTCCTAAGTGTCTAAATATCCTAACAGCACCTAGGCATATGGCCATGTGACCTCGCGCTTAAATAAAAGGTGGTTTAACCGTTTGAAAACCGTGTCAACCGACTCCCGCGCTCCAACTCGGGGTCACATGTAATATATATAAAAGAACCGTGGGCTATATCAAAACCCGTGCGCATATGTTATAACCGCGCCGCATTTAAATATATGGTTACAAACTATGTTATATATATCCGCGCGCATACATGTTATAACACGGTTATATGGTGTGGAATGAAACCACGGGTCGGGGCTAAGTCCCGGCCCGCCCCCCTTTCCGTTTAACACAACAGTCAAACTTAAATAGAATCGCGTTGACATATATGACAAGGAACAATGGGCGGCATAATGGTTAGTGGAGGCTTGTAAAGGTTTGTGCTATGGGAGGTCCGGGGGTCGAACCCCGCAGCCTCCATTAGTTTTACATAAGCATATCAATCAGTCAACGAGTGACATGTGGCGCCAATTGATTGGGCCACGTGTCCTCACATCATTGGCCACCAATGACACGTGTCATTCCCTGATTCGATAACCATCAACTAATGAAAGCGTGCCACATCATCCACCTGACACGTCATCGTACGGACGGTACGGCCTTGCCACGTCACTATATGGACTATACGGACAGGTACAGTCAACATCAAAATTTTTGCCTGTTTGGCTTGGTGAACAGATCGCGATATCTTCTCCATACGGATTCCGTTTGAGAAAGTAAATATACCGCCGGAATCAGGAAGACGAGACAGACACAATGGCACTGTTTTCGTCGCATTCCAAGCACTTTGAAAATTGAGCAAAATTTGATCCCCTGATCATTAACTCTAGACAGATCCAACGTCTCACCGAGGGTTTCTTCTCACCCCCCCCTAACTCCTCATAATGAAGATCATCTCATGGAATGTAAGAGGTCTAAACGAAAGAACCAAAAAGAGGATTCTTCGAAATTGTATCATGGTAAAGGATCTGGATATTCTTTTTCTATAGGAAACAAATTGTGTAGGTGATGCAACTGCAGAGGTCTTTTGAAGATGTTGGAGGCAATGTAGTTTCATATTCAATGATTCTAATGGGGCGGCGAGGGGATTGGATATTCTATGGAATCCTATAACAGTAATTTTAGATAAAAAATTATCCACAGCAAGGACGTTGTTGGTGCACTATCGGGCTATAGGGTCTAGGAAAGAGGGGGTGCTCACAAATGCTTATGGACCCCAGAATAAGTAGGAAAAATACCACTTCCTAATAAGTCTCTCCTATCTAGGTGGCTTGGTAGGACCTCAACACTGGATTCTAGGGGGAGATCTTAACATCATTCTCACACTTGAAGAAGAGAGAGGGGGCACAAGACAACTTGAGTAGGACAATGGCAAGCTCACAGATCTCCTCGAAAAATCACATTTGATCGATATTGAAACCAGAAATAACACTTTCATCTGGTCTAGCAAACGATCTGGAGCCAAAAACATTTCTTGTAGATTAGATCAGTTTCTCATTTCAAAAACCTTGATGCTTGATGGACCCTTAATCGAAGTTAATATCCTCCCAAAATCAGGCTCCAATCACTATCCAGTGCAGTTATGGATCGATATGATTAGTACGACCAAATACAATTCGTTTCGATTTGAATTTTTTTGGCTAACTCATCTAGACTTTCCAGAGCTCTCTCGCACCTAGCGGGTGAATGTTGCAATCTTTAATGGCACATTAATGTACATATTCCAACAAAGGCTAAAAGTTTTCAAGCAACAACTTCAGAATTGGAATTGGAAACATTTTTCAGGCTCAACGGTCTCTAGAACAACACCTGGAGGAAATCCAACAAGAATCCATTTCACAAGGCCATTCATATTCTCTACGATAGGAAGAGGATATACTCAAATAACAACTAGAGGAGAGATACAAGCATGAGGAAATCTTGTGGAAACAGAAACCCAGGGATCAATAGCTCAAGGAAGGGGAAAAAACACCAAATTATTTCATAAATCAATGATACATAGAAGACAGTAACTGTATCACTAAGCTAGAACATGATCAAGGGAACCCAATTTCGGACCATGAAAGTATTGAATCGGAGTTGGTAAACTACTACAAGGATCTTCTTTCAGAGCCACTCCCCGATCGCACTCCAACCATCAACAGAGTAACTTAGCACATACCCACTATTATTACTCAAGAACATAATCAAGTCCTCTTGAGGCCCATCACCATTGAAGAGGTAGACCAATCCATCAAGGAAATGCCACTAGGAAAGGCACCAGGGCCGAATGACTTTACAACAAACTTCCTCCATTATTGTTGGTCGATGATAAGAGAAGAATTTTGGATGCTAATGGAGGAATCCAAGACTTCTGGTCAAGTTCTCTCAGCCCTCAATGCTACTTTTCTTACTCTCATTCCCAAGGAGGAGAGGGTCACTCAACCAAAACAATTTCGACCCATTGCGCTTTGCAATGTGATCTATAAGATCATTACCAAAGTTATTTCTCTTAGACTAAATCTCATTCTCCCTTTCATCATCTCCAAGGAGTAGTCAGGTTATGTTGAGGGGTGCCAAATAATGGACAGTGTCATATGGGTACATGAAGTGATCCACTCACTTAAAATCCACTAGGATCCCATGTATGCTTATAAAGCTTGATCTTTTCAAATCCTTTGATCGCCTTAGCTGGCAGTATATGAAATCTCTTCTTTCTACGTTTGGTTTTAGTAATGAATGGATCCAATGGATAATCAACCTTACTTCCTCTGCTTTTTTCTCCATTCTATTCAATGGTGTACCTTCCAAACCTTTCTCTCCCTCTAGAGGTATCTATCAAGGGGACCCTCTCTCTCATTTTCTCTTTGTTATCATGGTTGAAAGATTGGGTCGCTATATCACTACCTCTATCACGAAAGGCTCTCTCCAAGGTCTCCCTTTACATGGTTTTCCACCAGCCGCTTCTCATAGCTAATTTGTGGATGACACCATGTTGATGGGCACTCCCACTGCTCAGGAAGCCATTAAGCTCAGGTCCATTCTTTCAGATTTTAGTGAAGCTTCTGGAACCACCTTTAACCTGGATAAATATCAACTTTTTTTCTTTAATACTCCTCTGGCTATCCAATGACATATTTCTCGACTTTTGGGCATACCCAGAAGCTCCCTTCCATCCAAATATCTTGTCATTCCTCTATCTGAATCGGTTGCACGCAACATCTCTTGGGATACCCTCCTCCAATCCCTTTCCAACCGTTTAAACTCTTGGACCTTCAGATCCCTGAATTTAGCTGTGTGTCTTGTACTCATCAAATTAGTTCTCCAAGCCATCCTCGTTTATCTCTTCTCTACCTTGGAAGCCCCGCAATCAATCATTAAATCCATCTTAAATTTTCAACAAAACTTCCTTTGGCGAGGCCACAATCCAGGGAAAAAATGGGTTCTTGTTAGTTGGGAGAAAGTTTGCAAACCAAAGTTTATTGGAGGCCTGGGACTTAGGGATCCAAACATGCTAAATAGTATTATGGAAGTCAAAATATGGTGGCGTTGGCTCAAGCACCCGACTGAATTATGGGAAAAACTTTGGAAGCAAAAATATTTCCCCCATATTATTGAGACACAACTTATCAGATTAAACGATCTGATCCAAGGCTCAAACATCTGGAATGCAGCATGACGCAATCGTCCTCTCATTTAGGAACATCAATTTCATGTCTCGCTTAGCAGTGACCTTAAAAATAAATTATTATTATTATATCAAATATTGTTGATATATTATTCAAAGAAAATATTGAATGATATTGGTAAAATACTTATAAGTGGATTCTTCAATTACATGTATGTGTGTGAGGGTGGGCGGAGGTTCTTTTTGGTTTCATTCTCTATAAACTGACAAGTTCCCATTATAAAAAATATAAATAAAATGATGAATAATAGGGATCATCTTGACGGCGGTCTCTAAAACCCGAGAGGAAGAAACACTCATAGTGACCATGATGGTTGCTCGGAAGCAGGTAAAGTGTGAACCCTAGTTGTGACAATTTTTGAATTTTGGAGACATTGCGTTTGAGTATGTAGAGGCCACGCTTTGAGCCTCCTCTCTGAAAAATGATTCATCCCTCCAGAATTATTTTTACTCAATAGTTGCTGGTATCAAAATTAGAAAATCTAATGGACAACCATGATGAAGTGGCCGAGTCACCTGATCACCCATCTTAGAAGGATGGCACTACCAGCTATGCAACAGCATCTCAATAAAAATCTCAAACTTCTGCTTTATCCCAACAACATACTAAAGAAATCGTACTTCAAAGAACAGATTTTTGGGAATGCCATGTCCAACGTCGCTTATCTCGCGACAGAAAACGAAAATGAATCATATGGTGTGGACATTACTAAACTATGCAAGGAGGGACGATTAAACCAAGTTTTGGCCTTAATGGACAACGGACGCATTCCCATAAGCTCCAACAACTATGCCTGTCTCTTGCAGTTCTGCATCGATGGCAGAAAATTTGCAGAGGGCAGGAAAATTCATACACATATGATCAATAGAGGATTCAACCTCGGCATTTTTATACAGAATCGCCTTGTCGAAATGTACGCAAAGTGCGGTGAGCCGGTGGTTGCACGCGAAGTGTTTGACAAAATGCCTAAACGAAATGTATTCTCATGGAATACAATGATGGCGAGGTACTTCAAATCCGGGAGCATTGAGGAAGCACGCCAACTGTTTGATAAAATGCCTGAGCGAGATGTGGTGTCATGGACTACTGTGATATCTGGTTATGTTCAGAATGGGAATGGGGAGGAATCTTTGAGATTGTTTAGCCAGATGCATCGGGCTGGATATTCACCCAACCAGTTTACCTTAGTCAGTGTTATCTCTGCGTGTGCTGCTTTATTGGCGATCAATTATGGGAAACAGGTACATACCCATATAGTAAGAACTGGTTTTCTGATGTATGATATTGTGGGAAATGCTATTATTGATATGTATGCAAAATGCAAACGTATAGAGGATGCACGAGATTTGTTTGACAAAATGTCTGAACGAGATGAGGTCTCTTGGTCTGCGATGATTGCAGGATATGTGCAGAATGGTAATGGTGAGGAAGCTTTAAATTTGTTTCTGTTAATGCTAGAAGTGGGTGTGAAGCCAAACCATTTCACCTTTGCCAGTGCTCTCGGTGCCTGTGCTAGCCTATCCGTAATGGAGCAGGGGGGACAAGTTCATGGACTAATCATTAAAAGGGGGTATGAATCAAATCTCTTTGTGGGGAATGCTCTTGTCGACATGTATGTCAAATGTGGAAGCATGCAGTGTGGCTTCCTGGTGTTTGAAAAAATGCCTGAACTAGACAGAGTCTCATGGACTTCGCTGATAGTAGGATATTCTCAGAGAGGAAATAGTCATCAGGCAGTGAAATTGTTTTGTCAAATGCAACAGATGGGCATCAAGCCAGACTATGTGACTTTCTCAAGTATTCTCAGTGCTTGTGGCAGCCTAGCAACCCCAGAACAGGGCAGGCAGATTCATGCCAGCACAATGAAAAGTGTGCCTGGGTCAAATGTTGTAGTTGGCAGTGCTCTAGTTAACATGTATGCAAAATGTGGCAACGTTAAGGATGCCCATCAAGTTTTTGACAGCATGCCTGAACAAAATGTAGTTTCATGGAATGCAATGATTGCAGGATATGGCCAGAATGGGCAAGGGAAGGAGGCCCTTCAACTCTTTGAACGGATGCTAGAAGAAGGTATTAAACCAAATGATGCTTCTTTCATTGGTGTCATCTCAGCTTGCTGCCATGCAGGCCTGGTAGAGGAAGGGCGTGGCTATTTTAGTTCTATGATTCATGACTATTCCATTGCACCTAGGGCAGATCACTATGCCTGCATGGTTGATCTTTTTGGCAGGGCTGGTCACCTGGAGGAGGCAGAAGATTTTATCAATAAAATGCCATTTGAACCTGATGCTTCTATCTGGGGAGCTTTGCTCAATGCGTGCCGAATTCATCCAAATATAGAGATTGGTCAACGTGCTGCAGATCAACTTTTTGTGCTGGAGCCACAAAGTGCTGGACCTTATGTTCTTCTGTCAAATATCTTTGCTGCAGCTGGAAGTTGGAATAATGTAGCAAAAGTAAGAAGGATGATGAAAGACAGGGGCGTGAGGAAAAACCCAGGATGCAGTTGGATTGAGATAAACAACAGGGTACATACATTTGTGGCAGAAGACAGATCACACCCACAGACCAAGGAAATTTATGAAATGTTGGAGGGACTCGCAAAGCAATTAGAGTCTGCAGGGTATGTCGCTGATAATATAAGTTTTTTATATGATATATATGAACATTAGAAACATATTCTTTACATGTCAATACCTTGGCCATTGTGTTTGGGTTTAGTGCCCTTCTCTATGGGGTGCCCGTCATAGCTTGATTGGGAAGTCTTCAAGATTTCTATCTCAATTAGCTGCTGAGCATTATTGAAGTTGTAGCTGCTAAAGAAATTTGAGCTCCAGTGGTTTACAAAATCATTTTCACTATTAGATAAAGAGAATTCAGGATCAACATGCTACAGAGAAACTGGAGCAGTTTTTGGAGTGATAGGAGGGATTGTAGAAGCTAAAGAGTCAGCAAAAACATCTACAGCAAAGTTACTAAAAGCTATATCTAAGAGGAGCTTCCCCAACAGGAAGGGCTCCTATTTTTCGGGAGTACTTGTCATTTCTTTTGTAACCCCTTCCTTCTGTTTGCACAAAACTCTAAATCCCTAAAAAGTAGCAACCCAGCCTGCCCATGGGACCATGTGCTTAGAAACATGAAGAGCCTTGATGTGCAGAGATTGCAACATTACCTTGGAAGATTATTGAGGCATGCCAAGTAGTCCGATCACTTCAAGGACATCCTATGTTGCAGGGATCATTTGAAGTAGAAGAAATTAACATTAGAGCCATCTTATTGAGTGAAAGGATACCGAATGCTTCTATGATTTCAAGAATAAGTACATGATTTGTTGGTGGAAAACAGCAGATGAAATCTTGTACCAGTACATGCAATGATTTTTTGTAAAATTATAGCAAGAACTCCAAATTGTTACGTAACAGCTGCTCCTTGGCAAGCCTTCTATAGCATGGCGATTTCATTTGACTGCCAAATTACGTGATAGGGACTTCATGCACCAAGTATAAACAGGGATTACCTATGTCCAAGCATACTTTATGGTTCGATGTATATTTCTTGGTAAATCTGACACATAAGCCAATAATCAAATCTCAAAGCATGCTTCCATTGGATTTCTGTGAGCCTTTATGTGTGCTTCTATTCTGGTTATCATACAAGACATCTATCCTGAACCTGAAGTGATATAAATACAGAATTGAGACATATAGAATTGTGATGACACTTTAAGTGTTGGTGAAGATGTAGAATATTGATTATTATGGAAGGAATTACATAGCCTTATAATATAGTTGAAGAGCCATTTCAAAACATGAGAGTTTTATTTTGTCAAACATGCTTTTGAACAGATTTCCAGTGCACAAATTAAAAACTCAATGATAATCTTCCCAAATAGTTGCACTTGGAAGTTATCATACAAAACCGATGTAGTTAGTCGAATTTCCTATGATCTAAAAAGGTCTGACAATACCTGTTGTCTATTAGAAGGTCAAAATGTCAGTGTCAATTTAAATATGGTTTCCGTCATCGCTACTATATAGGATTGTTATTGTAATATTACCTCCCTAGGGCAAAGAAGGGAATTTTTTTTGGTTATTTTTGCAGAATTTTTTTAAGAAAAAAAGGGGGAGATGCACTTCAGGCTCAGATCTGAGACTTTCTGCTCAGAATTTTTAGAAACCATTTGGATATTTGGATTCCTCTTGGAAACATACCCAATTTCAAAAAAAAAACAACCGAAACAGACTCCGGGAAGTAAAGTTGTGAGTATTTTAAATTCGACAAATTTTTAGGGTTTTTTCCCCAAAAAACCACGATTTTCTGCAGTGAGTTATTTTTAAACCTCAGTTTGTGTTGAAGATTTCTTCCAAGAAATATGTATTTTTCTGGAAAACAATGATGGCCCTAGTATTGAAGAATTCATAAAAGGCATGCAGTCAATTTCGAAAGAGAATTGGAAATATTGGGTAGTATATAATGTTAATTTGGCAGCATCGACAGACATTCTCCAATGAGAGGCCATATGGGCCACCCTGAGGCTAGCCAGGGAGATTTGGAGAATCAACTAGTCTTGTGAGGTATTGACAAAAGCCAGGGGGAACGTACAACCTCTATGAGTCAAACTAAAAGTTAGGACGAACGAGATGCTATGTAAGTCTAATGCAAAAGTCAGGGGGAATGTACAACCTTTGTGAGCATAGACAATCTAGTGCAAAAGTCAAGGGGAACGTACAACCTCTGTGAGCATAGATAGACTAGTGCAAAAGTCAGGGGGAACGTACAACCTCTGTGAGCCTAGTCAAGCCTTGTGAACCATGAGCAAAAGTCAAGGCATCTAACAAAAGTTAGGTTGAATATAAAATTCCTATGTGCTAGAAACAAACGATATTCCTAATATTGCAAATGATATAAATGTATCGATCTAGTGCATTGGCACGTGTAACATTATCCACCACGAAAAGAATTTTGAATTGCCATGAAAATAGTCGAGTTGTAGAAGTCAAAGTTGCATGTCTAGGTCAAAGTCAAAGTTGTCAAGTTGTTGCATGTTGCATGCATGTCTAGTTGCATATTGCATGCATGACATGTGCATGCTAAGTTAGTATGCATGCATGCCAAGTCAAGGGTGAGTTGTAATTGAAGTCTCAAGTCTAGTTCTATTTTCAAACTAAAGTGTGAAGTTGAGTTATGTCAAGCAAGCCTTCTTACATCTAATTCGAGCCCTCTCCTTTTCTCCTATTCATTCCTTTATAAGTAGAGGTCGACTCTCTCTCCTCTACACAATTGCTATGTAGAGTAAAGGTGAAGCTAGAGGCAGCATTACAACTGCTAAACAGAGGCACATATCAATCCTATAGAGGCAGTGGTACAGTCACTAAACAAGACAACATATGAGTCACTACACAGGACAACATATCAGTCATATTCAGGACAACATATCAATCCTATACAGGATAACATATCAGTCAATAACAAGAAAACTTATCAGTCAAGAACAGAGGAGCTTATCAGTCAAGAACAAGACATAATATCAGTCAAGAAAAGGCAGCTTATATCCTTGGTAAGAAAGGTTGCATATCAGTCCAGAAAAGGGCATCAAAGTAGCACCCATGCAATGCTTAGTCTTTTCTATAGTGCTGGTCAATAACCAAAAATTATATCAACAAAGCTTCTCATCTTCTACAAGGTCTTTTCAGTCCAGTTTAGGTCGTCTTGGAAAGCTCTTTAAGAGCATAGTATTCATGGTGGATATTTGTAAGTGATCTTACATTATTAATGCAATAAAGGAGTATCGTTTGTTTGGGTTTTTCTCCTTGTACAGGGTTTCCCCATGGTATATGTGTTGTTGATGTGCATGCTTACGTATCTACATGGTTATTGCTATTAAGTTATGATTCTGTATTTTTGAAATGTATTAAGTTGGAATCAAAGTGTTGAAAAATAAAAGAAATAATCTACATAAGGAATCAAGCTCAATAATTTAACATTGCATAAGAGCTTAGGGTGTGATAAGTTTGTTGAAGTGCAACAACAGGTACACATAGATCCAAGTGAGCTTGATTAAGTTTCCAGTGTGAGGTCCATGACATCCTCCATTTTAGTCAGGGCCGAGGATAGGCTCAAAGAAGTTGTCAACTTTAATGTGTGGAAGCTCCGGATAACAAATATTTTGCATGAGCATGATCTTGAGCAGTATGTGACCACAGTTGTGGAGGAACCCACTACTAATTCAAAAAGAGCGGCCTTCAGAAAGAGTCAAAAAAAGGTTAAGAGAATCATCTTTGACTTAGTCAAAGACAATATAATGCGAGCTATGACTTCGTTAATGACTGTCAAGGATTGTATGGATACCTTGGTGAATTTGTATGAGAAACAAGCTCCAAGTCAGAAAATGACACTTAAGCACAAGCTTAAGTATTTGAAGATGGAGAAGGGAGAATCAGTAACATCTTTCTGTTCCAGGATAGCTCAGATCAGAGATCAGTTTTTTGTCACAAGGGTCACAGTGGACGATGATGATTTAATACATGCCGTATTTGATGGTCTTCCTTCTTCATGGGAGACTTTCTTATCCAGTGTAAGTGGGAGAGAGATTCAACCCACGTTTGAGAGGTTATGACATGATTGCCTCCAGGAGGAGAGTCACACTGCTATTAGGAGTGAGCCAACCAAAGAAGAGCATTCAACATTAGCATCCAAATTCAAGGGAAAGAAGAAAGTCACTTTCCATAAAGGCTCTCAGAGGAAGTCAAACACCAAAGGTATGTTCAAAGGAAAAAAAATATTGATACATCTAAGATTAAATGCTTTAGTTGCAATAAGTTGGGTCATTTTGCTAGAGACTGTTGGTTTAGGAAGAAAAATCCAAGGAAAGAGAAACATCATGTCTCCACTACTGAGGATGATGAATCCAAAAGAAAACAAAAAAGTCCTCCTAATGAGAGAGAAAATAGAAAAGAATATTACTTGGTTTCTGCCTTATCCAGTTCAGTTTTCACGGGGCCGAAAACTTAGTTAGTGGACAGTGGTGCATCAAAGCACATGACAGGGTACAAGGAGATCCTCTCAGATTTCAGGTCAAAATCTTTTGCAGAGCAGGTTGAGCTTGGGGATGACAAATGTTACAAGATAGAGGGAGTAGGCTCTATCTTCTTCAGATTGGAATTTGGGGCTAGACTTGATGTTGATGAAGCATTATATGTTCTAGGACTCAAGAAGAATCTTCTATCAGTTATAACCCTTGAGGACAAGGGATATTGGGTGATCTTCAAGGATAGGAAGACACTACTATGGGCTAAAGGTAGCCACTTGAGTACAACAAAACCCATCGGGACTCATAGAGGAGGATTGTACGTCGTAACAGGACAGTCAGTTCAGGCATTGACTCATGATGCGACCAACTCCATCGAATTGCGACACATAAGACTTGGACATTTTCATTCCAAAGCACTTCCAGATCTGCAGAACATGGTATGTTGCATGCCCTCTGTTTCCTTTAGTAAAAATGAAATTTGTAAATGATGCATGCTAGGTAAAATATAAAGAAAGTATTTCCTAGTAGTGACAGTAGAGCTCAGGGCATCTTAGATTTGGTTCATTTTGATGTATGTGGTCCCATGTCATCTCTCTCACTCAGTGGTTGTTTGTATTATGTCATTTTTATTGATGATTACTCAAAAAAATGTTGGATATATTTCCTTAAAGCTAAAAGTGACACATTTGATAAATTCAAAGAGTATAAAGCCTTTATTGAAAAGCAGATAGGGAAACACATAAGAACCCTTAGAACAAACAATGGAGGAGAGTTTGAATCTCTCCAGTTTGAAGATTTATGCAAGGAAGCAAGAATCAAAAGACAGTTGACCGTGCCATATAACCCTCGGGAAAATGGAGTTCCTGAGAGGAAAAATGGGACAATTTGTGAGGCAGCAAAAGCCATGATGTTTGACCAAGATCTTCCAAATTATTTATGGGCAGAAGCTACCTCCATTGCCATGTATATTCAGAACAGGTGTCCACATGCTATCTTGAAGGACAAGACTACTGAAAAGGTCTTCTCAAGGATCAAACCTGAAGTAGAGCATCTAAGGATATTTGGGTGTCCAGTGTATATTCATGTCCCTAAGGAAAAAAGGACAGGGGTTTTTGTGGGGTACAGTGAGAACTCCAAGGCTTACAGGATATATGTATCAGGTCAAAGGCAGATAAAGGTAAGCATATATATGACTTTCCATGAGGAAGCCACATTCAAGAAATCTAGAGAGATTCAACAAAAATCAAAAGCAGTTCAACCAGCTTCACCCTCTTCTAAAAATGAAAAGTCAAATGATCAAAGGGAGGAATCTCATGAAGAGCCAAGTAATGAGCCCCTAGAACCTGTTGAAGAGTTAGATAGAACTCTGGAAGAACCTTCAGCCAAAAGGAAGCCATGGTGGCTTAAAGAAACAATGTAGGAAGCAGAAAAGATAGTTGCTCCCAAAGGAACTTCCAGGGATAGTAAGAGGCCTCACGGGTTTGGAGGATATGTTGCACTGATGAGAAACATTAGTGATTTCAAACCTTCTTCATTTGAAGAAGCAGATAAATTACAAGTATGGAAGGATGTCATGCTTGAGAAATACAGGTCTATTCTAAAGAACAATGTTCGGGACATTGTGTCGAGGCCAAAGGACAAATCAGTGGTCTCTTCCAAATGGATCTATAAGATCAAACATGCAGCTGATGGGAGTGTGGAAAATTTCAAAGCAATATTTGTTGCCAGAGGCTTCACTCGGAAAGAAGGAATTGACTACAAAGATACTTTTTCCCTTGTAGTCAGGTATACCTCCATTCAAACTATTATTGCATTAGTTTCAGTTCTTGGTTGGAAGCTACATCAGATGGATTTAAAAACAACATTCTTGAATGGAAAGATTGAACAGCAGGTCTTTGTGGAACAACCAAATGGTTTTGTACTGCATAACAAAGGCACTCATGTATGCAAGCTGTTGTCGCAAGAGTTGACTCTAGGCTGTAATAGAGCCAAGCCTTAGCACATTTTTTAAAAAAGAAAAAAGTTATTTATTGTTCAGAACTTGACTTGGGTTGCAGCAAGCCAAACCCTGAAAATTGATTTTGAGTGCACTTCTGACCTTATAAACTCAGAGATAGTTTTGTCAACAGCCAAGGGCTTTTTACTCAGGAATATTCAATAATTACAGTAAGAAGGCCAGATTTCTTATTAGAAAAGATTTTTAATCAGGTTGGGGGTTGATTCAGGAAAAAGTCCATTGGGCATGGAGTCAAGTGAAAACCACAGAAAGGAGATTATAATGGGGATCACATTACTTGCAGAAAATGAGGCAAAGTAAGTCTATCTTTCAACTATAAATAATCATGACATAATAGCAGAAAAAAGGAACAGGAAAAGTCCATCACAATGAAAGCATCTATCAGGGATGAATTTTCACTATGACTTTGGAAGAAAAAACTGAAGGTTGATGGCTAGATACAGAGCACTTATCTGGAGTGAATTATGACCAGTCACCATTGAAAACATAACTCTTATTAACTGTGTGAAAGGAGCATATATAATGAATTCCAGACAGATTTTAACTCAGTCAATAAGAGAATAGATAGATTAAATGACAATAAGGAGAACATAGTGAAAGAGATGACCGTAATGAATCTCATGATATCAAGAAAACGTGTCACTCTGTATAATTCCATTCCGGGCTCTCAAAATAGCTCTGCGTTCCAAAAAGGAGCTCTCTGCCCTCAGAGCTTCCTCCCGACTTTCCCCCTCCCCTTTTACAATGAATGCATCTCTATATAAATTCCCTCTCTCAAGGGGTTGAAATCGCCTCATATCATAACTGAAAATTAACTAATCTTCAACTGTCTTTAACTAATTATAACAATAATCTAAACTAAATTAAAAGTACAACATAAATCCTAATTTCTGAACTGTTTATTTGATCTGCCTCCATGCACGAAAATCTCTGCAGTTGTCGGGTAGTTCGTAATCAACATTAGGAATATTCAAACCATGAACAACTGTCCATATTCTCCTGAACTCAGCAACTATCTTCCATCATCGGCAAAAGAAAGAGCACGAGCTATTCCATTCATTTTCAAGGTCCCAATGAATGTTTTAGTCTTTGTCGAAACCTACATTCTGTATCTATCATTCCCAAGCAACGCAATCGTGTTAAAGTCTGTTGACAGTCGAGACATGAGAAATTATTTCCAATATCCTTAAAAAAAAATGGTGTCTTTGCCCGAAGAAGTATTTGCACTCGAAGTTTTCGGCGTTACACGCGTTGTCATTCAAATCGCGAACTTTTAATTTATTTTTAACTTTGGCAATCTGGCCAACATTATCTCTGTCCTCCGCTATTAATTTTGCCCAACTGCATGAGATAAATCGGAGGCAACTGGGCAGTGCGTCGTGCAACAATGACCATTGATCTGTCGAGCAAGAAATTAAAACTCTGCGAATCGGAAAATCTTCAATAAACACGCTATGGATGATGGGGTTCCTTATCAGCGAAATAATGGAACCTTGAATCGACTTTCGGAGTTTCGGAGAAAAAGGTGTAGTATGAAAAACGATAATCAAAACCCCGAAATCCCGTGATTGGTGCGCGGCATGTGTTGTCCACGTTTTACAGCATGCGTAACTTTGAGGATTGCAATTCCGTGTGAGTAGAAGTTTTAAAATCATCCCAACCCATTGCTGTACGTAGAAGCTCAATACACAAAGTTCGAAGCTTGGTCTTCAAAACAAAATTTGAATTCAGAAATTTCCCAGCTGAAAGATTTTCATCTGCCTCTGTAATTTGCAGTGCTTCTTGTAAAATATTTACAAACTCTTGACTCATGTTTAGAAGTGGAGGCCGTAAGGACAGGCAAAAGTTTATAGCCATTATAGTTCCTACCTGTTGTTCAATGTGCTTACTACGAAGAGAACCCATAATAAGAGACTGCAACAGTGGTTGATAGAGGGGTTGAAGTAACTCCGAAACCTCAATGTCTGTTCGGCTGGCAAGCAATGTTAGGCATGACTGCAGATTTTTTCTCACAACAAGTGTCGCATTTGGATTGAATATCTCTGCAGCAAGAACATCCACAACTCCTTGGAAACTTTGTCTGTGACGTTCCCTGTCTACCTCATCTTCATAGTTTAGAACCCTCAACAAATGAGTAAGTACTTCACTTGTCTCTGCTTGTTCTTTATTTGCATGCTTAGGAAGTTGCCCCAAGACATATACTAGCCCGCGTACTGCCCGAACTTGGAAAAGACATAAAGTCTCTATAGTAACCTTCCCAAGCAAAGCAACAATAGCCATAACGCCACCCATTTGAGCTTGCCACGTGCTTCCATAGCAGCAGTGTAAAAGGCGACTTAGAACCTCCTCAAAGACAGGTATATGAACACCTGGAGGTGGTGTGAAAATAGGATTCATTGATGGACTAGTAACGACAATCCTAGGAACACCAATTGTGCCAAAGTCGCTTTGAGTCAACGAAACGTTATGTTGGCAACAAGCCAGAAAAATAAGTGTTTCCACAAAAATATTCATTGCATTCAAAGATGCCTTAGCATGTGCTCTATTTTCATCTATAAGAAGATCAACTAATGCATCTAAGAATATCAAAGGATTTAACTCTCTCAAATTGGAATGGGATAAACTCTGTGACGTAGAACTTAAGACCCCACTGCCTCTCCCCATCAAGTCCCCATGTTGACCAGATGTTACTGATGGGGAAGTAATTGATAAATTAACATGAAATATTGTGGACAAATTCATCCATAGGGTCCTGAAGATCTGGTTCTGCGCTAGCAGCAATTACAGTCATCAACAGAGCTTTAAATACAGATTGCTTTGCCATGAGCTGTGTCTTTGTTTTCATACCTTGGTCAACCTGGGAGTTGAAACATAATGTGATATTGTTCTCCTGAACAAATAATAATTTAGGATCTTCATCTCTGATGTTCGAGTGCTGCACCTTGATGGATCAATGGATGACATCAGCATCATGCTCAAAAGTCTTGGAGTAACTCCACCTAGAACATTTCCCTTCAGATTAAGCACTGATGACAAACATACGCGCAGGAACTTGAGACCATGCCTCTTGTGAGATGTAAGCGCTTGTAATAAAGTTCCTTGGTGAGCATCCCTAGTTAATTTATAAGCTAGATGTGATTCTCAAAGACATTTAGGATGAAGACACTAAGGAGAGAAAAATTCAAAATCTGTTACAACACAAGCTAAGGAAGGCCTTGTATGGTCTTAAGCAGGCTCCCAGAGTTTGGTATGACAGGATTGATGGCTTTCTTAAAAGCTTGGGCTTTCTTAAAAGCTTTGGATTTCAGAAAAGTGATGTTGATGCAAATCTATACTTCAAGGTAAGAGGTAACCAACCAGTTATACTAATCATGTATGTTGATGATATATTTCTAACAAGAGATGAAGGGCTAATAGCCTGGTGTAAGAGGGAGCTAATCTCGAAATTCGAGATGAAAGACTTAGGCTTGATGCATTACTTCCTAGGATTGGAAGTGTGGCAAAGACAGAGCGAGATATTTCTCGCACAAGGAAAATACACAGTGGATGTATTAAAGAGATTTTGTATGATGGATTGCAATTCCATATCTATTCCGATGGTTACCAACCTGAAGAAGCTGCATGATTCTGATTCAAGTTCAGATTTGGTGGATCCCACCATGTATAGGCAACTGATTGGATCATTGATGTACATGATCCACACCAGACTAGATATATGTTATGCAGTGATTGCAATGAGTCAGTTCATGACTGAACCGAGACAAAGACACTGGGTGGCAACAAAGCACATCTTGAGATATCTCAGAGGGACCATTACTTATGGTCTGAAATATACATCCAGTGGTGGTCTATTTCTGCATGGGTATGTAGACGCTGACTAGGCATGAAGCACAATGAATCGAAAGAGTACTTTCGGATACTGCTTCAGTTTAGGATCCACTATGATCTCTTGGTCAAGACAGAAACAGGGATCCATTGCACAGAGTACAATAGAGGTTGAGTATATTGCAACAAGTGATGCTAGCAAGGAAGTAGTATGGCTCAGAAAATTGGTTTCTGGGTTGTTTGGTGAAACGCTCGAGATGACAGTGGTTCACTGTGACAATCAAAGTTGCATAAAACTGACAAAGAACCCGGTATTTCACGACAGACCAAAACATATTGACATGAAGTACCACTACATCCGAGACTTGGTCCAGAGAAAAACTGTGAAGTTATAGTACATAGCCACGAGCGAGCAAGTAGTTGATATCCTGACCAAGCCTCTGACCTCGAGACAGTTTTTTCAGTTGAGAGGGAAGCTTGGTGTGGTTTAGAATGACTCCCTCGCTGAGAGGGAGTGTTAAATTTGGCATCATCGACAATCATTCTCCAATGAGAGGCCATATGGGCCACCCTGAGGCTAGCCAGGGAGATTTGGAGAATCAATCAGTCTTGTGAGGTATTGACAAAATCCAGGGGTAACGTACAACCTTTGTGTGTCAAACCAAAAGTCAGGACGAACGAGATGCTATGTAAGTCTAATGAAAAATCCAGGGGGAACGTACAACCTCTGTAAGCATAGACATTCTATTGCAAAAGTCAGGGGGAACATACAACCTCTGTGAGCATAGACAGACTAGTACAAAAGTCAGGGGGAACGTACAACCTCTGTGAGCCTAGTCAAGCCTTGTGAGCCATGAGAAAAATTCAAGGCATCTAGCAAAAGTTAGGTTGAATATAAAATTCCTATGAGCTAGAAACAAATGATATTCCTAATATTGCAAATGATATAAATGTATTGATCTAGTGCGTTGGCACATGTAACATTATCCACCATGAAAATAATTTTG
>ML807430.1:191788-203040 GCA_009831015.1 Picea engelmannii
CCATGTCATCTCCCTCACTCAGTGGTTGTTTGTATTATGTCATTTTTATTGATGATTACTCAAAAAAATGTTGGATATATTTCCTTAAAGCTAAAAGTGACACATTTGATAAATTCAAAGAGTATAAAGCCTTTATTGAAAAGTAGATAGGGAAACACATAAGAACACTTAGAACAAACAATGGAGGAGAGTTTGAATCTCTCCAGTTTGAAGATTTATGCAAGGAAGCAGGAATCAAAAGACAGTTGACCGTGCCATATAACCCTCGGGAAAATGGAGTTTCTGAGAGGAAAAATGGGACAATTTGTGAGGCAGCAAAAGCCATGATGTTTGACCAAGATCTTCCAAATTATTTATGGGCAGAAGCTACCTCCATTGCCATGTATATTCAGAACAGGTGTCCACATGCTATCTTGAAGGACAAGACTACTGAAAAGGTCTTCTCAGGGATCAAACCTGAAGTAGAGCATCTAAGGATATTTGGGTGTCCAATGTATATTCATGTCCCTAAGGAAAAGAAGACAGGGGTTTTTGTTGGGTACAGTGAGAACTCCAAGGATTACAGGATATATGTATCAGGTCAAAGGCAGATAAAGGTAAGCATATATGTGACTTTCCATGAGGAAGCCACATTCAAGAAATCTAGAGAGATTCAACAAAAATCAAAAGCAGTTCAGCCAGCTTCACCCTCTTCTAAAAATGAAAAGTCAAATGATCAGAGGGAGGAATCTCATGAAGAGCCAAGTAATGAGCCCCTAGAACCTGCTGAAGAGTTAGATAGAACTCTGGAAGAACCTTCAGCCAAAAGGAAGCCATGGTGGCTTAAAGAAACAATGCATGAAGCAGAAAAGATAGTTGCTCCCAAAGGAACTTTTAGGGATAGTAAGAGGCCTCACGGGTTTGGAGGATATGTTGCACTGATGAGCAACATTAGTGATTTCAAACCTTCTTCATTTGAAGAAGCAGATAAATTACAAGTATGGAAGGATGTCATGCTTGAGGAATACAGGTCTATTCTAAAGAACAATGTTTGGGACATTGTGTCGAGGCCAAAGGACAAATCAGTGGTCTCTTCCAAATGGATCTATAAGATCAAACATGCAGCTGATGGGAGTGTGGAAAATTTCAAAGCAATATTTGTAGCCAGAGGCTTCACTCGGAAAGAAGGAATTGACTACAAAGAGACTTTCCCCCTTGTAGTCAGGTATACCTCCATTCAAACTATTATTGCATTAGTTTCAGTTCTTGGTTGGAAGCTACATCAGATGGATTTAAAAACAACATTCTTGAATGGAAAGATTGAACATGAGGTCTTTGTGGAACAACCAAATGGTTTTGTACTGCATAACAAAGGCACTCATGTATGCAAGCTAAGGAAGGCCTTGTATGGTCTTAAGCAGGCTCCCAGAGTTTGGTATGACAGGATTGATGGCTTTCTTAAAATCTTGGGCTTTCTTAAAAGCTTTGGATTTCAGAAAAGTGATGTTGATGCAAATCTATACTTCAAGGTAAGAGGTAACCAACCAGTTATACTAATCATGTATGTTGATGATATCTTTCTAACAAGAGATGAAGGGCTAATAGCCTGGTGTAAGAGGGAGCTAATCTCAGAATTCAAGATGAAAGACTTAGGCTTGATGCATTACTTCCTAGGATTGGAAGTGTGGCAAAGACAGGGCGAGATATTTCTCGCACAAGGAAAATACACAGTGGATGTATTAAAGAGATTTTGTATGATGGATTGCAATTCCATATCTATTCCGATGGTTACCAACCTGAAGAAGCTGCATGATTCTGATTCAAGTTCAGATTTGGTGGATCCCACCATGTATAGGCAACTGATTGGATCATTGATGTACATGATCCACACCAGAATAGATATATGTTATGCAGTGATTGCAATGAGTCAGTTCATGACTGAACCGAGACAAAGACACTGGGTGGCAACAAAGCACATCTTGAGATATCTTAGAGGGACCATTACTTATGGTCTGAAATATACATCCAGTGGTGGTCTATTTCTGCATGGGTATGTAGACGTTGACTAGGCATGAAGCACAATGAATCGGAAGAGTACTTTCAGATACTGCTTTAGTTTAGGATCCACTATGATCTCTTGGTCAAGCCAGAAACATGGATCCATTGCACAGAGTACAACAGAGGTTGAGTATATTGCGACAAGTGATGCTAGCAAGGAAGTAGTATGGCTCAGAAAATTGGTTTCTGGGTTGTTTGGTGAAATGCTCGAGATGACAGTGGTTCACTGTGACAATCAAAGTTGCATAAAACTGACAGAGAACTCGGTCTTTCACGACAGACAAAAACATATTGACATGAAGTACCACTACATCCGAGACTTGGTCCAGAGAAAAACTGTGAAGTTATAGTACATAGCCACGAGCGAGCAAGTAGTTGATATCCTGACCAAGCCTCTGACCTTGAGACAATTTTTTCAGTTGAGAGGGAAGCTTGGTGTGGTTTAGAATGACTCCCTCGCTGAGAGGGAGTGTTAAATTTGGCATCATCGACAATCATTCTCCAATGAGAGGCCGTATGGGCCACCCTGAGGCTAGCCAGAGAGATTTGGAGAATCAACCAGTCTTGTGAGGTATTGACAAAATCCAGGGGTAACGTACAACCTTTGTGTGTCAAACCAAAAGTCAGGACGAATGAGATGCTATGTAATTCTAATGAAAAATCCAGGGGGAACGTACAACCTCTGTAAGCATATACATTCTATTGCAAAAGTCAGGGGGAACATACAACCTCTGTGAGCATAGACAGACTGGTACAAAAGTCAGGGGGAACGTACAACCTCTGTGAGCCTAGTCAAGCCTTGTGAGCCATGAGAAAAAGTCAAGGCATCTAGCAAAAGTTAGGTTGAATATAAAATTCCTATGAGCTAGAAACAAATGATATTCCTAATATTGCAAATGATATAAATGTATTGATCTAGTGCGTTGGCACATGTAACATTATCCACCATGAAAATAATTTTGAATTGCCATGAAACGAGTCGAGTTGTAGAAGTCAAAGTTGCATGTCTAGGTCAAAGTCAAAGTTGTCAAGTCGCCGCATGTTGCATGCATGTCTAGTTACATGTTTCATGCATGACATGTGCATGCTAAGTTAGTACAGATGCATGTCAAGTCAAGGGTGAGTTGTAACTGAAGTCTCAAGTCTAGTTCTATTTTCGAACTAAAGTGTGAAGTTGAGTTATGTCAAGCATGCCTTCTTACATCTAATTTGAGCCCTCTTCTCTTCTCCTATTCATTCCTTTATAAGTAGAGGTCGACCCCCTCTCCTCTACACAATTGTTACGCAGGGTAAAGGTGAAGCTAGAGGCATCATTGCAACTGCTAAACATAGGCGCATATCAGTCCTATAGAGGCTGCTAAACAGAGGCACATATCAGTCCTATAAAGGATACTAAACAAAGGCACATATCAGTCCTATAGAGGCAGTTGTATAGTCACTAAATAGGACAACATATCAGTCACTACACAAGAAAACATATTAGTCCTATTCAGGACAACATATTAGTCCTATACAGGACACCATATCAGTCAGTAACAAGACAACTTATCAGTCAAGAACAGAGCAACTTATCAGTCAAGAACGAGACAAAATATCAGTCAAGAAAAGGCAACGTATATCCATGGTAAGAAAGGCTGCATATCCGTTCAGAAAAGGGCATCAAAGTAGCACCTAGGCAATGCTTAGTCTTTTCTACAGTGCTGGTCAATAACCAAAAATTATATCAGCAAAGCCTCTCATCTTCTACAAGGTCTTTTCAACCCAGTCTAATTCGTCTTGGCAAGCTCTTTAAGAGAAGAGTATTCATGGTGGATATTTGTAAGTGATATTACATTATTAATGCAATAAAGGAATATTGTTTGTTGGGGGTTTTCTCCCTGTACAGGGTTTCCCCAGGGTATATGTGTTATTGATGTGCATGCTTACGTATCTACATGGTTATTGCTATTTAGTTATGATTTTGTATTGTTGAAAGGTATTAAGTTGGAATCAAAGTGTTGAAAAATAATAATAAAATAATCTACATAAGGAATCAAACTCAACAATTTAACATATAAACTACAGGGTGATGCGTCCATGTGGTGGAAATCACTTGGCTCTACACAATTGATGACACTTTCTAATGAAACAATTCAAAAATTACTTTTAAACAAATAGTCTTATACAAAGAGAAAGGGTAAATAATGCACCAAGGGTTATTTTCATGTGGTAAATCTATATTACAGGTTCATGGTTGTATTCATAAAGAAAATGCAATTGTTTCTATTAACCTTAGTTGTCAACAAATTTTTATCAATATTTAGTGGGTTAATAGATTGCAAATTTCTGCAAAGAATATCCAAAGCACATAGGTTGAGGGTGAAAATGTTCAAATTTTTAAATATTTGAAGCTCAGTATGGATAAATATGTGTTGAATTCATATTTTTATACTATAGATATGGATGAGGTAGATATTATTTTGGGATACCCTTGGATGGCCACAATTGGTACAATTAATATTAATGTGAAAAAAAAAGTTTTTGAAACTTTGGTACAAGAAAAAGAATGTTACATTGTAGGATATGTCTCTTAGTAATACAGAAGGGCCTATGGGTGAAAGAAAAGAAGTTATTACAGAGTTTGAAGCATAATCAGAGGCAGAGTCTACGACAGGAGATGAAGCAAAGCCACATGACGAAAACAATAAAGAAGCTAAGGTGGTTAGTGACTCAAAGACACAATGTGTGGAAGATTTGAAGAAAAAGGAACAAATTCCTATAGTCGTGGTATATCACCGTCCAAATCATATAGAGAAACAATAGTCATCTAGGAAAGGGCGTGAGCATCCACACACTTATGCACCATCGGGGAACCAGAAAGGAAACCAATCAAGAGGTGCATGGAGGCCTACCAACACTACAAGACGACATCAAGCTCGAGAACTAAGTCCATGGAAACATCGACATGATACAGAACAAGTTCAAGGTGGCAAGGCAATAGTGGGAAATCATGTTTGGCTTCCATTAGGCTGTATGGATGGTCGTACTTGGTACCAATTAGCTACAATTCTCAGTCAGTCATATCGTATGGTCTCTTCTCATGTTTCAGAGACGAAACATGCTTAAGGGAGGTGGGATGTAATATACCTAGGGAGGTAATATGGGTGGTAATATGGGAGGTACCCAATGGAAATATGGGGTTATGCATTATTAGTGGAGACCATTCAATGTAAGGTTGACTAGGTCCACCATGGTATTAAATAAGGCCCACAATGGTAGTTACATATAATAAATGGGTAGTTAGAAATAATAAATGGGTTTTCTAGAAGATATCTTCTCTAGAATGTCCCTAGGATATAAAGAATGTTATATATGGAAGTGTAAGCAATGTAATTTATGTACAAGAAAATATTGCTTGAGGATTTTTATCCTTCCTTAAGAATTAATGTATGGTGTTACCCTACCTCAATGGTTTTCTATATTCTTGTGTTCAGTGTTTCAGTGAATGGTTTTATTTTATTCTTGGTTATTTCTGAAGCTTATTTGCAGATCTAGTATTGGTATACAACAATTATCTCATGATTTTGGTGGTTATGGGGACAATAGTCTTTGCTCCACATTTAGTTTTGGCTTGATGTAAGTGAGCCTATCTCCAAATAAACAAAACTCTTATATATAAATACATATATTATTTTTAAGGAAAACCTCATGGGACCCCCTCTCTTCCCCGGAATATGTAGATGGAGGGTGGCTCAACTGCCAGCCATAACCATTGGTAACATAGTGGGATTTAATGAAACTCAAATCTCAGCTAGGCTAGAACTAGAGACTCACAGTGAAATCCACCTTGGAAAAATGTGTTTGAATCAATTGAGCTCTCTCTCTCTCTCTCTCTCTCTCTCTATATATATATATATATATATTTCCAGGAAAAACCTTCTAGGAGGGAGAACAAATCAACCTCCAACCGCAATCACACTTGGTAACCCAACAATATTTCATTGCATTAGAACCTAAGACCTCATGATGAACTCTACCTTGAAGCAGTCCATTTGAATTGATTGAACTAACCTACTTGGCAGCTCAACTTCCAACCACAATAGTAGTTGGAAAACCTCGCAGGATGGAGAGTAGCTCAACCTCCAACCACAATAGCAGTAGGTAACCTAGTGGGACTCAGTTACACTAAAAATAGTGACCTCACAATGAACTCTACCTTGAAATTGTCCATTCAAACCAATTGAGATAACCTATTAAGCAACTCAACCTCCAACCACAATAGTAGTTGGTAACCCAACAAACTCGTTGCATTGGAATTGGAGACCTCATGACAAAATTTTCCTTGAAACAATCCATTCAAATCGATTGAGCTAACCCCACTGTGCTAATATATATATATATATATATATATATATATATATATATATATATATATATGAAAACATAATGGGAAAATCGAAGGGATGCTTCCAAAATTAGTGGATGGCATCCCTAGTAAACATGTTAGCATAGACTAGTGTTCCTAACCCAAGGGGCATTAACATAAACTAGTCTGCCTAACCCGAGGGGATTCAAATAGAACACCTGTTGACATGGAACTAGCTAAATGCCCAACAACATTGGCGTCGATTGGTTGAGATAACCCCTTGGGCTTGTATGTATGTATGTATGTATTTCCCAAGGGTTAGCTCAATCTAATGAACCATCCACCTAATGTAGTTGTTGTTGAGGAAAACATAGGTCATAGGTTTGAATCCATTGAAGTCCCTTAGGTTACCAATTGCTATTGTGGCTAGCAGTTGAACAACCCTCCATCCATATATTATAGGGAAGAGAAGGGGATCCTATGAAGTTTTCATTGGAATATATATATATATATATATATATATATATATTCAATTTGAATAGTAAAGTTACTTATTAACATAATCCTTCATATAATATTTTGAATGATTGTTTTTTCATTCATGATAATTATAAAATGGTATGAAAGAAGTTGTCTTGGAAAAGGTCTAGTTGAAGAAATGAGGTTGTTGTGAGATTGTGTTTACCCATATATTTGGCTATGCAGAACTATTGGTTCCAACATTAGATGGAAATCTCTTTTTATAGTTTCTGCAAGATATGCCTACACTGAACATCCAAACATGAGATAAAGATTAGAATTACCTCCAAAAGACACATAAAGAAGGTTATGGTTACTCCTTTAAGGGAGTAGGATGCATTATCTTTTTAGTTATATGGACAAAGCTCAAGGTAAAGTGAATATTGATAAATGCAAGTTATATTCTAGAGTCTTGTTTTGAATCATTGGTTTGACCTATAAGGATTCTAACCTATTATGTTCTTGGTATAGGATCCATGTTATTTGTTTTTTTGAATTTTTTTTAAATCACAAGGTGTAATCCTTTGCCTAGCCATGTAATATTATCAAGTACAATTGAAATGGTTGGTTACACCTCCATTCTAGGAATGTCTAGAGTACTTAAGTATTTTAGTACTATCAATGCATTTGTAATACCTTTACATTATCATCTTGACGTAAATAATGTATATATGTGAATGTAAATTATATATATGTGTGTGTGTGTGTGTGTGTGTGTGTGGGTTATGTAAAGGCTAAGGTGTAAATGGTGTAAATGTAGTATTGTAAGTGAAGGTGATAAAATTCCATTAGGATTCACTTCCTTGCAAAGTTTTTGAAGTCCATTTATTTCACCTTAGTGATTAAAAGGGAATATGGAAGTTATACATCAAATATAAATATAAAAAATAGAATAAAATATGGCATGTGGCATGGAAAGTGGAGACATGCAAGTATGGGCATGCAACATGACAAGTGGCAGACATGCAAGTGCCATTTTCTTTTAATGATAAGTGGCATACATACAAGTACTCTAACTTTTGTAAGACAAATGGCATACATATATATTAACCTCTTTCAATATAAATCTAAGAAGGGGGATTACTCGTGCATGAAAATGAGGGGTTCCTTAGTGGGCCTATATTCATTTCTATACTTAAGTGGGAGCTCTTCTTTGGGACATATTTGCATTAGGGTGCATTGATGTGTATATCCAGAGGTGGGATTATCTTTTGTAGTACTTGTAAGACTTGGTTGTCGTTGCATTCTATGAGTGAATGGGGGGATATAAATGAAGAACTTACTGTCAATGTATAAAAAAACCTTTATTTCAACATGCAAGGGTGGACTTGTTTACTTATTAACAATTTGATCCATCTTCTAGTAATTGAGAAGTTTGTTTCAACGTTGTTGTATTGAAGCTTAATGCTAAATTATCTACTAAAATAATCTCACATAAACGATAAAAAGATAGAGAGCAACACATTACATATGTTGATAAGAGATTCATTATCTTGTTGTGTAATATGCCTATAAGATTGTTGTGAAAGCTATGTTTGTGTAGGTTGTTATCACTTGTCACATCCAAGTTCATACAAGGGGTGCTTCTCATGAAGGAGTTCTTGTGGCTAGGTGTTGAATATACCTTTGCAATCAACTCCCTAGTTTTCCTCCAATTTCAAAGTTGCTTTGGGAAATATTCCCATGTGTATGTAGTATGTTATGACGGTTTAGACCATGTTGCTAGAGAAAAGAGCAAAGTGGGAGAAAGAACGAGAAGCAGTGTTAGGAGCACCATTTCCCCAAAAACCCACTGTTGACAATTGAAAACGTCAATGTAATTTCGTCCGCAAAGTGTTGCTAAGCCTATTATTATATAAGACTAAATAATGCTAGTAGGTGGGACCCCCTTGAACTTTTGAAGATCAGGTCTGTTCATTTTCAATATTATGATGATTTGCTACAAAGTTTTACATGGTTGATGAGAATATAATTGTCGTTGATATCAGTTAAGCTTTGAGATGTTGTTCTTCATGATACTACAACCTGCTATTTATTCTTCTCGCACCTGTACAACAAAAATGTTAGTGAAAATTATAGAAAGGCATTTTGAGGAAAAGCAAAATACTATATCTAATGCAAAAGAGACCTAGCTCTGCGATACTGTATGCATGAAAATACTCATTGATAGTGGTTAAGTCCTAGCTAACAAAGAAATGGCTATGAAATATTGTTAAGTAACATTTTTTATATGCATATGGTGGAAATTTTGGTGGCGCATTTGGAAAGGTGATAATGCATTGGTTATGCATTGCTTAATGGAATCAGTAGCTGATATACATATGTTATAACGTTGGTGGCTCATGGAAGTGATGTCTTGCATTTTTTATGGTGATTATGCTATGTTTCGGGTTGATGTTGATCACGCTATTTGGTAATGATTCTATACATGATCGTTTAGATTGTGTAGTGGTCAAGTGATTTTTTTGGGTTATATCGGAAATGTAAACATAGGTGGGGCGTTTGGCAAGGTGATTGCAAATGGTTGAATTATTATGTGGACTTGGATTATGCTATGGTTTGAATGGTTGATTCTATCGATGCATTGGTTGATTAATGGTGTTAATGGAAGGCTCGTTGGCATGTACTGTGGAGTAAATGAGATGAGGCTGGAAGCGATGTGCATTTACCGCACGCTACCTTTACCCTTCCCGTTGGCCGCCACCCTAGTCAGAGTATTGCTTGATCTTGTTGTTGTGTTCACGCTCCGGATTTTTAGCAGGGTGAAACTGCTCGACCACCCCTCATCTTAAGGATTTTGATTAATAGGTATGTCTCTTTTGTCCATTCTTGACTTCGCTCTGGTTATGAAATGATTTCGGCTCAGTTGTGTGGGTTTGTGTTTTTCTTGAGTGCTGCAACTGTGTGGAATTTTGGATTTAAATGAAAAATAGATGGTCCGACTTTTATTAGTTAATTTCGTTGGATTGTTAGTCTTCCTAGGTGATAGTTCCTTATTACCATTGCATGTTGGTTGAAGGGTTTTTGGCTAGATGATTGTGTTCACGGTTATTGGGTTTAATTAAGAACCCTATTTTCTTGTTTTAGCCTTGCCAAGGGACTGTCTCTCGTCCACAAGCACCACATCCCCTTGTGTGTACACCTTCGGCCTCAAAGTCTCACTGAATTTAGTTTCGTCCCTTCTGTGAAGGCTACTATGCAAATCCTTAACCCTCCAAGCTGAGGTTGCATAGGAAAACTGTCGCGTCTGTCAAGTGGTTTCCAGTTATTGTGGTCTATTACCTTGAGTACGGGCTCACCCATGGGTTGTATATCCATCATGTTGGTATTGCTTCTCGTCACTGCCTCTATGATATTAGCATAAACCTTATATTTCTATTTGATTTTTAAGGTCATAGTAACCCTCCTTATGCTAAGTAACTCAACAATATTAATGAAAGGGCCTCTACCCTGTGTCGATTGGATACCTAGTTATGCATAGCCACCATGGCTTGTTCGGTTGGTTTTTCCTCTACCACAATGGCATTTGTTAGTTGATATACAGTTGTTAATATTCACACTTTTGATGTTTCGGTTGATGGTTGGCATTGGTTATGAATATTGGGGTTGCTCACGCAGGTCGTGTTATGTATAGGGTGTTTTGCAAAGTAAATTATTGGACTGGGTATATCTATTGCATCTTCTGTTGTTGGTTGAATAAAACCGAGTGCACACAACTTGGTCAATCACAATTGGCTAAATCAATAGTTCGACACGATTTGTTGATTTATATCATGGTTGTATGTTGCAGTGTGATTAGTGGGATTGTTGCACCATGAAGTTTTCTCAGTTGCACACTGTGTGTAATATGGATGGCTTGTTTTGTATGCCCATTGATACTCCCGAATTCTAAGTGCGTTTATATTTTTGCAAATTGATCACCGTTGATGACAATTGCATGGGATGTTTGGCTCTGTTTTAAGTCACACTGAGATATTTGTTTCACAGTCACATGGTTACAGGGTTTCGAAAATTTTCTTCTGCATAGCCTGTGTCTAAATAGTGGTTGTTTGGTTGTATAGTCAATTATCATTTCAGTCGTGGCATGTGAGGTTTTGATTACCTTGATTATTTTTTACACACACACACACACACACACACACACACAAACACACACACACACATATATGGGAACAAATATCATTACAGCCCTGGATTGGCTCTATTGCAGAAATATGACTTTTAAATATAGTGACTTCATTATTATTTCAGAAATATGACTTTTAAATATAGATTAGAGAAATGTGTGGCAGTGGTGGATGTTAATGATTACATATTGGGAATGAATGATGTTGTTGACTGTTATAACATG
>ML807430.1:203140-231290 GCA_009831015.1 Picea engelmannii
AGTTGTGGAATCATATAGACTTTGTGGACCTTTCTAAGCTGCTCTAAAGGAATGGATTGAATTTCCTTTATATTGAATGATTCTTCTATCTTTTCTAGATCTATATCAGTTAGATCTCTTTCATCCACAGTCATTTATGTATCCCCCCCGCCCCCCTCTTCTAGGCCATTGTCAGTTTCCATTTAATTGTGAGAGTCAGGGGGCATAATTTTCTCTAAGACTAGGTCTGGAGATTGTTTTGATTTACCTTTGTCATTTGTTGTTGGGTATATGTTATATTCTTTGCATGTGTGTGTGTGGGTGCGTCAGGTTCGACAACTGCATCTGACGATCCCTCTAGTAGTGCTCTATGTGTCATGTGCACCGGGTGCTTCCTAGGGGGGTCCCAGAGGGGGGGCAGGTATGGCCCCCCTTGGTTATGCATAGCATTTGGGGCAACGCCCCAAAAAAAAAATTTGGGTTGTTTTTGCTATTTTTAGCGGATTTTGTTATTTTTAGAGGTTTTCTAAATTAATCTCGGATTAAGGGATTAGGGTTTTGGTATCTGCAAAATACCTAAAAACATTGTATATATTGTATGGTGAATGGTGAAATTCAAATATAATGAAATAAGAAAGGTTTTCCCCGGTTGAGGGTTTCCAGTATAAATCTCTGTGTACTATGTGAACGAGCCATTGATTAATTTTTGTTTTTCTTAAGAATCTATATGCATTTCTTTACTTCACAGGTTTAAAACTTACATGTGGTATCAGAGCTCGTTTTTGGCTTCATAGGGAAGCCTTTGTTGTTGAGGGTTTGGCTCGGTCTTGATAGATCAAGATTATCTTGGGTCTGTGATAAACCTAGGTTTAGTGGGAGCTTTTGCAGTGGATATTCGAGTGTAGAAAGAGGAATGGCGAGCTCATCTAGAATCGAGATAGAGAAGTTCAATGGTAAAAAATTTGAGCTATGGAAGCTCAAGATGGAGGACCTTCTTGTAGACAAAGAAGAATGGATCGCTATGGATCCTGGTACATAGCCTACTGGTACACCGTCTACTAGCACACAGGCTACTGGTACACAACGTACTAGTACACAAACTACTAGTACATCACCTATTGGTATGTCGAAGGAAGATTGGGAGAAGTTGGACAGAAGAGCAAGGAGTATTATTCAACTCTGTCTGGCGGATTCGGTGTTGTTGAATGTCTCGGGAGAATATACAGCTAAGGAACTATGGGATAAGTTGGGAAAATTGTATCAACCAAAGTCCCTGGTAAACAAGTTGTTTCTTTGAAATAAGTTGTATCATCTTAGGATGGAAAATGGATATTCTGTGACAGAACATCTAAATGCCTTTAATACTTTGGTAAGTCAACTTGTCTATGTTAATATTATGATTACAGAAGAAGATAAGTGTATTACTTTGTTATGTTCTTTTCCAGACTCTTGGGATAATCTGGTTGTAGCAATTGGTAGTACCACTCAATCTACATTGAAGTATGAGGATGTAGTTTCATCCTTTTTATCTGAAGAGATGAGGCGGAAAAGCATGGATAGTCATAGCACAGATGCTTTATTTGTAAGAGGTCGTACCCAAGACATGAATCCTGGTAAGCCTTCGGGGGGGAGATCTAAATCTACAGGTAGATCTAAGTCTCCAAGAAAATATTTGAGGAAATGATGGAAGTGTGGTAAAACAGGGCATTATAAGAAAGATTGCAAGTCTAAGAAGGTTGAAAAAACAAAGGGATATGATAGTACCTCTTCCACATAGGCGAAAACCTCCACTGAAGAAGGAGGTGATGTTTACCTAGCATCTATAGGTACACATGTAGACTGTGATGTATGGTTGATTGACTCAGGTGCATCATACCATATGACTCCTCACAACGAGTGGTTCTCTGAATATGAAAAATACGATGGTGGTGATGTATTCCTAGGAGATGACTCGACAACCAAAATCATGGGACGTGGAAGGGTTAGGTTGTTGCTAAAAGATGGAAGGATTAGAACTCTCTCTGGGGTTCTTCACATTCCAAAACTTGCCAGGAGCCTAATATCTGTAAACAAGTTGGATGATGCAGGAGTGGATACTGTATTTGGAAATAACACTTGCAAGATGGTACGAGGAGCAATGGTGTTGATGAGGGGAGTTCGGTGTGGAACTCTGTACAAGTTGTTGGGAAGCACTTATACTAATGGGTGTAACAGTTATGTTTTCCTTGAGCAGACAAATAAAGAAGACAAGACCAATACTGTCCCTGAAAAGAATACCATGCTGGGGCATCAAAGACTGGGGGATATTGGAGAAAAGGGCCTTCAAACACTACACGGTAAAGGCATGGTTGAAGGTATGTCTAATTTCACTCTGGATTTTGATTTCTGTGAACATTGCATATATGGTAAACAAAATCGAGTAAGATTCCCATCTGGTGCTACAAGACCAAAGGGGATCTTAGAGTTGATATATAGTGATGTGTTTGGACTTGTGCTTGTTCCATCACTAGGTAAGTCTGTGTATTATGTTTCATTCATAGATGATTTCTCAAGGAACACATGGATTTATTTTCTTAGAAAGAAATATGAGGTATTTGATAAATTTAAAGAGTTTAAGGCTCTGGTAGAAAATCAGATAGAGAAGAAAATAAAGGTATTGAGAACAGATAATGGTGGAGAATTCTGCATAAATGAATTCAAAGAATTCTGTAAGAAGTGTGGTATAGCAAGGCAGAAGACTACTTCATACACTCCTCAGCATAATGGAGTTGCAAAAAGGATGAACAGGACACTGATGGAAAAATCAAGGAACATGCTCAGCAGTGCCGAGTTAGGACAAGAATTCTGGGTAGAGGCAATGAGTACAACATGTTACCTAGTCAATCGATCACCTTCATCAGCATTGGATGGAAAAACTCCACATGAGGTGTGGACTGAAAAGAAACCCTCTCTTCAACATCTTAAAGTGTTTGGTTGTGATGCTTATGTACATGTTCCAAAGGAAAATAGGAGTAAGTTGGAAAAAAAAACTGAAAAGTGTATCTTTATTGGTTATAAAGATGGTGTGAAAGGTTATAAGCTTTGGAACCCAAAAACTAAGAATATTGTTTACAGTCGGGATGTTGTTTTTAGAGAGGTAAAAGATGTGTCCAAACACGAATTCCTACCAAGGCAATACAAACCTAAGAAAATAGAGCTAGAGTTGGATGATGCAAGATCTGAATCATTTGAAGAAGATGAAGCAGCAACAGAAGAAGAAGAACCTCATACCCCAATATTGAGGAGATCAGTGAGAGAAATAAGGCAACTAGAAAGGTATAGTCCACCTTATTTTTGTTCCAATTTTGCTTTATCTATCATTGATTATGATCCCAGAACTATCAGGGAAGCAGTGAATTCAGAGGATAGTAAACTCTGGAAGAAGGCCATGGTTGAAGAAATGGATGCCTTGGATAAGAATGAGGCATGGGATATAGTTGAGTTGCCAACTGGAAGAAAATTTATTGGTAGCAAATGGTTGTTTAAGAAGAAGTTTAATGTAGAAGGAAAAGTGGAGAAATACAAAGCTCAGTTAGTAGCAAAAGGTTATTCCCAGGTAGAGGGAATTGACTTTGGTGAGATTTTTTCTCATGTTGCTAAGTTAACTTCTATTAGATTTGTTTTATCTATTGTTGTTGCTTTTGATCTTGAATTGGAACATATGGATGTGAAGACAACATTCCTACATGGGGATCTGGAAGAATAAATCTACATGAAGTAGCCAAAAAGGCTTTGTAGCAAAGGGAAAGAAAGAGTTGGTCTGTAAGCTAAAGAAGTCACTATATGTTCTGAAGCAATCACCTAGGATGTGGTACCAAAAGTTTGACACATACATCCTTGGATTGGGATTTGTGAGAAGCAGGGTTGATCACTATGTATATTCCAAGAAGGTTGGTAATCACTTCATTTATGTAGTGTTGTATGCTGATGACATGTTGGTAGGAAATAACATGGATGTTATCAAGGAGGTGAAATCATAGCTATCCTCCAAATTTGACATGAAGGATCTCAGTGCTGCTAACTTCATTCTGGGAATGGAGATTAAAAGAGATCGTGCAAGCAGGAAACTCTGGTTGAATCAGAGAAAATATGTTGAGACGATATTGCAAAGGTTTAATATGCATGGAAGTAAATCGGTCAAGGTTCCTATTCCTATAGGTGTAAAGTTATCTACAGATCAGTGTCCCAAGACATAGGAAGAAGAAGAGGACATGTCCCACGTTCCATATGCCAATGCAGTTGGAATTTTAATGTATGCAGTGGTTTGTACTAGACCAGACATTGCACATGCAGTGGGAGTTTTGAGCAGGTATATGTCAAAACCAGGGAAGGAGCATTGGACAACAGTAAAGAGGGTCTTCAAGTATTTGCGTGGCACTGCCAATTATGGATTGTGCTACCAAGGAAGACCAAGATTGGATAGAATGGTGGACATACATGGCTTTGGTGATGCAGATTGGGCTGGAGATCTAGATCGCAAAAGATCTACAAGTGGGTATGTGTTTAACCTATTTGGAGGAGCAATTAGTTGGATGAGCAAAAGACAGGCTGTAGTGGCACTCTCAACTACAAAAGATGAATACATGGCAGCCACTCATGCAAGCAAGGAAGAAATATGGTTACAAAGATTGTGTTCAGGTATTGGGTTGGTACAACAAGAAGTGAGATTAGATTGTGACAGTCAGAGTGCAATCTTCCTGGCAAAGAACCCAGCTTATCATTCGAAGACAAAGCATATTGATGTTCAGTATCACTTTGTGAGAGACATGGTTGAGGAAAATAATGTGTTTCTGGAAAAGGTTGACACTTTAAAGAATGTTGCAGATTTATTGACAAAGTCTGTGAGCATAGAAAAGTTCTCCTAGTGTAGAGTAACAATGGGCATTGTTGCCCTAGATTGTTGACTATATAACCCTGTGGACCCCTAGATGCAAAGAAAAAAATAAGTGGGAGAATGTTCGGTATATGTTATATTCTTTGCATGTGTGTGTGTGGGCGCATCAGGTTCGACAACTACGTCTGACGATCCCTCTAGTAGTGCTCTATGTGTCGTGTGTGTTGGGTGCTTCCTAGGGGGGTCCCAGGAGGGGCCAAGTATGGCCCCCCTTGGTTACACGCATCGCCCCGAAATTTTTTTGGGGGTTGATTTTGTTAATTTTAGCGGTTTTCTAAATTAATCCTGAATTAAAGGATTAGGGTTTTGGTATCTACGGAATACCTAAATATATTGTATATATTGTATGGTGAATGGTGAAATTTGAATATAATGAAATAAGAAAGGTTTTCCCTGGTTGAGGGTTTCCGGTATAAATATTTGTGTACTATGTGAATGAACCATTGATTAATTTATGTTTTTCTTAAGAATCTATATGCATTGCTTTACTTCGCAGGTTTAAAAATTACAATTGCACTGATTGTCTTGTTGATTAGGTTTTTCTACTTCCTCTGCTTGCGATAATTGGATTAAGGCATCACAGGAGTTGCTTGTGGATATATTCTTGCCTGCTCCTTGGCTGGGTTTCTTGGGAATTTGTTTTTTACGGCCTGTGACGTGTGTAAATCCATCTTTCAACTTTTCTTCAAACACTAGTCACACACGAGCGTTTAGGGAGGAATATTGGAATAAGTGTCCATGCTCATGACATTTTCGGCAGTGAAAGGGTATGTGTTCATAATCAATGGTATGGATCCAGTCCTCATCTTGATATTCCAAGATTACAAATCCCATCATATCTTTGGAGATATTCATATACACACATACCCAAGCATATGAAGTGTACCTCCTCTATTTTGTTGCTTCTGAGGATTTCACATATCTTCCGAGGGTGTTGCCTATACCCATGAGGATTTATTCGAGCCAAAATTATTGAGGAAGGGAGTAGAGGTAAATCCATATTGGTGCAAAAGAGAAATTCTCTTTTTCTGAGCAAAAACGATCTGTCCAGAATCTAAGATACAACCTTGCAGAGTTGAAGAAATACAGACCATTTTCGAAGAATTGATCCTTGTCTTCAAGGTTGAAGAAGATGATCATGAAGAAGTATTTCGAGTTGAGCTGAAGTTATTACTCTCCTTTATGGTTCCACCATGTTTTTATCTAGTGTGTGAGATCTCTCTCTGAGGGCCATAGCCCTAAAAATTTACCTATCAAGGCATGTTCCTTCATAAACTGAGTGTGCTCTCCAACCCTTGCAGAATTATTCACCTATCTTGGAGCCTTGGTTTCTTGGTTGCTTGTTGAATGCATTTCCCTGGTTCCCATGTTCGAGTTTTCTTTGGATGGGATGACTCTGCTTCCACCTCCATGGCTTTGCCAAATATTTGCTCATTTTGCAGGATTTGTTCACGGAGATGTGGCGATGACTCAAATGGCGGTCACCTGATTTTGACTCCTGCTACTTCGTTCGCTACTACATTACGGTAAGAGGGGGTTTGCACCCCTCCCCTTTGAATCCATACAGTATGCTCAGTCCCTCTTTCTCCTTGGTAATTGTTGTTAGTTGTGGAAAATATTTTCTGGAAGTTGTAGGGTTAGATGATTGTAGACATGCGAACCCTAGCTTTCAAATCACCCAGTTCTCTTTTTTTCCACTGTCAACCTTGTTGTATTATTTCATTAATTAAAAATGAAAATGAATTTCTTTCACTATTGAATACAATATTTAGGTTTCAAAGAACATTTTTTCTATGTGTTTATGCTCTTTATCTTACACATTATGTGCCCTAGGTGAATCGAAATAAGTTAGAGAGATAGTTTTGTTTCCCTTTTTAGTCGAGAAAGTTTTTATTTTTATATTTTGTTGTCATCCCATAACACACATCTTCACACTAAAAACTACCACTTGGTTGACCGGTGAAGCACAAGATTCTAAAATAAACCACATCGCATAATAACCTTAAGAGATAATTGATTTTTTTATAACTAAAAGTTTGTTTGACGTCTTTATTTGTACCATCAAACGCCACATTTTAAATTGAAATCCTTAAAATTGGTTTAAAAAAATAATATTTAGAATTAACAACTTATGACGCCCATATTGACATCAATTTTGTGAGAGGGTGTGTTGAACACAATGTTGCTTGGTTTCATTGAACAACACCCACATTTAGATTAAATCTAGGATTTTGGAGGCTAGTGTTGAAAGTAAACACTCCAAGATCTCCTGAAAATCCCAAACTAGAAATTGAACAATTGAGCTTTTAAATATAGTAATAAGAATATGTTCCAAGAAAGAACCTCTAAAACATAGGTTAAGCAATACATCAATATGCGGAAGTGTGAGATTTCCCCTCACACCAAGTAGTGGATGCACAATTTGAAAGAGGACCTTATAAAAGATTGATGGTTTCACTCTATTTCCAAGAGGGTTTTGGTTGTGGAACTTGCCCCATATGCTCCTTCTCAAATGTGTGCACTTGACTGACCATTGTTCCTCCTAGTTATTTCTTGTGAAGAGGTAGCTTAGTGGCCCTTCTTAGGATTACAACCTAGGTGACTTTCTTGTGGGTTTTGTAAGATGTACCTTAGATAATAAATGTGATCGAAATGGATCATTAATAGAGAAATGACTTGTTTTCAATGGAATTTATATTTTAGATTAAATGCTCAAGTTGTGGGTTTAATCACCACAACCCTTTGTTAAAACCTTCTTACAAGACTTGTTGAAGCCTTGTTAACAATGCCTTGGAAATCTTGGTGCATGCAGAGCTAAAGATGCATTGGAAGGGAGGTAATTCCTATACACTTTTCACTCCACACAAGATAATAAATATTTGGGATTTATATAGGGAAGGTTGTGAGTCAGAGTGGAGCCTAACTCTGCACTCTACACAATCCACATTTTGAGACAAGATTTGGGTTATATGGGGATGTAGGAACACAGAGCCTTGGGATATGTAGAGGAAAGGTTAGGAGTTGGAGTGAAGACTAGCTCCATTCTCCACACTCCACATTTCATGACAAACTTTGTTCTATGTGGAGACTTGTGCATACGAAGCAATATACTTGCTTGACCTCTACATAAGGGCATCCACATTGAAGCAAGAAGAAGACCACACAAACTGAAGAAAGAATAAAATCTTTTCCTACTTGGAAAATGTTGTGGCCACACAATTTGGAAACACTTGTACAAGCCAACAAAGATGCCATGTGGTATCCAGGATGGAAAATAAAGTAATTCAAAAGAAAAAAACATTGTCACACAAAAATATGTTATAGGAGGTAAACACGTTTGGGGATTTAGATTGAATAATTTGGGGCATATACTAGGGATATGAGAAGGAAGTTGTAATTGGTGCAGGGAACCTCTTGGACTTCCACAAGGAAGATGAATTATGAGGAAATATAACAAAGAGACAAGTTTGAGAGACAAAGGGGGTAGAAAACATTTCAGTTGCAACAAATGGCATTGGATTGAAAGCTTAAGACATTAAGGATGCAAAAGTAGAAACATTGAGCACATAAAGTCTGTTTCTATATTGAGATGATGAAAAGGAGTTTATGATCTTGTCCAAGGGGAATGAATATTGAATCAGAGTCTCAAACTACAATTTGTAGGACACAACCCAAGGAGTAAGAATTTACACAAAATCTTCGTTAGAGAGTGTATAGCTCCCATTTGTAACAATTTTTGAGCTTAAAAAAAGAGCCAAACAAAGGCCATTTCTTGATGGTTTTCTCAAATGGGTTTCCACCTGGTAAATTCTTTGCATTATTACTATGTTTATGATTGCATTTTTCAACATTGGTTTTTGCATTTTATTACAATCTGCAAGCATTTTTACAATCATAATTAATGCATAGTGAAATATAAAACAATTTTAATTCCACAAAATTAATTAAGGTTTGTGTTGGTGAATCTACTTGGTTACATGATGAGCGATTATAGATGATAATACATCTCCTTTGTTTTTCTTCTTAGATTTCAACACCTTGGGTGGCTGTTTTGAGAGGTCATTATAACTAGTCTTTTTCATATCTTCACTTGGATTACATCCTTGGAAAATTTCATCACTCCTAGTAGAGACTCAATTGGAAGACTTTGTTACATAAAAAAAGTCATATCTACTTGCAAGTACCTAGTGTCATTTTAGGCGAATGCTTGGTATAATTTTTATTAGTTGTATGGAATTTATCCTAAAAATATTATAATCACATATATTTCAAATTCAATGATGAAATTAGTCACATTCCATCATATTTACACTAGTTAAAGTGATATTTTAACTATTCACAGTGGACCATCCAATTCTTAGACATTCCTCAAAGGTAAAATGACTATTATCAGAATTCACTAGTCTTGTTTTGAAAAAACCTATAATATATAGAATTCATCTTCTAACAAAATTTAACTAGTTATAATGGTTGATCATAATGAGGCTAGTGAGGTACCTCCTAATTTTAGCGTACTACGTATCCCTGATTCTCAACATGCTTTTGTTGATAGACTCAACCATATTCTCTATGTTGAAGTTCAATATCCTCTTGGACCTCCATGGACCAATATGCATATACAACCTATTGTACCTCAACTATTCAATATGCATATTCAATCCCTTGGACCTCAATCGTCCAATGTACATACATAACCTCTTGGACCCTCCAATCCAGAGTTCAAAATCAACCTCTTGGACCTCAACATCTAATGTGCATATGCAACCTCTTAGATCCTCTCGGTCCAATGTCCAAACCCAACGTCTTAGACATCAACAATCCAATGCACAAGCACAATCTCTTGGACACTCTCAGTTCAATGTACAAACTTGGCATCGTGAACTTCAACAAACCAATGCACATAAGAAATCTCTTGGACCCTCCCAATGCAATTTTAAAAACCTAATGTCTTGGACCTCAACAATGCAATATGCCTACACAACCTCTTGGACCCTCTTAGTCCAATGTTCAACCCTTACAACATCTTGGACCTTCATCATCCAACATGTACACTCAACATCTTAGACCCCCTTAGTCCAATGTTTAAAATCAACCTCTTGGGATTAATCCACTGACTGTTTCAATTAGCATCTTGGACTTAACCCAACCAATGCTTCAAATTTGCCTCTTGGGCTTAATACACCTAATTCTTCAAAATCGGATATGCCCTAACTAACCTAATGTTCAAAATTAGAAACATGGATACTATCAATCCTATGTCCCAAACCCATATGATGGTCCATATTATCATTCTTAACCAAGTTTTTTTTGCATTTCCAAACCCATAAGTTGGAAAAAATCAACAATATTGGACTCAATACTATGGTCAACCATACTAACCCAACTATTACACGGAAATTCCCCTATGCCTATGGGAATTTCCTTGTAACATAATTGGTGGCGTGTTGTGGCAAACCACAACCACCCTTAATTTTTTATAAAATTAAAGGGGACCCCAATTAAAATTTTAAAAAATTCTGCCTTTAGTTACATTGATTTTGTTTGAATGGATGATTTGGCGATTCTCTTTCTTTGGTGGTCGATTTTTCATATCTTCATTTCTTTTTTGTTTATCTTTATGGGATGATGAATTGTCATGTCATGTAAAAATTGTGTTGTTTGAGTCTCGTCGCTCTTTGTTCAATCAACATGGTTTGCATGATTATATGACCTTATTCAAGTTGATTCCATGCCTCAATTTTCAAAGGTTGGATTAACATGATGTTTCAAGAATCTCACCAAGTTTTGGTCTTTGATGCATAAATGAATTATTTGATCTTTTTGCTAGATTAAAATAATTGATGTAGAAGTCAAATTTCAAGATAGTTGATTCACGCCTTGAAATATTTCATGTTAAGGATTAGAAGTAAGGCGATAGTTTTGAAATTGCATTAAGTACTAATTTTTACGACTATTAAACTTTTGCTTAAAATTATGCATTTTCTATAATTTTTACTCTTAGACAAAATAATATTAAATCAATTAAATTTTTCTAAAATGACAACGCAATCCATGATATTCAAAGATTAAAAATAATCACTTGGAGAGTTTGCAATTAAATGAGGATAATTGAGCCCCAAAGGAATTAAGAATCAAATCACCAAAGACATGTAAGCATGAAATCTTATCATTTCTGGTGAAAGTTATCATTCCTATCGGGTTATCATCACTGGGAGAATCATCTTCGATGCGTGATTTATTTTTACTAATGAGTTAATCATCTTTGTTGGGTGAAATTGTTCATGGCCAGATGAATTATCATTTCCAGGCAGTACGCGTTTATATTCTAGAAAAAAGACATGTCAACATTTCTGAGATTTAGGGCGCAGAGGTAGCTCAAGGTTGTAAACTAGAAACCCTAGCCTTCCACGAATTCGTTGTGGAGAAGAGTCTGATAAGGTTTCATAAAACTGCACCCATGGAGATCTCTCAAAAGCACACATCTGCGTGAATCCTCCATCCATTTAATTACATGTTTACCATCATAACAAAGTTGTTGATCGCAATAGACAAGGTTATTATGCCACAAATGCTAGAGTAACACCTCATCACCACCACACAATGTTTTCAGATTTCCATGAAAGAGAGTATTTGATTGGCTTGCCTAATGGTTAAAAATAAATAAATTAAGGGACTGATCACATACAAAGGAACACAACAAGAAAACATGAAGTTTTTATTTTGATCATATACGTGGTCTTAATGGTTAAGGACATGTGTTTCCTTCTAAGATGTCACAAGTTCAAATCCAAAGAGGATAGAGTAGGGTATGTAGAATTTTTTTTTGGTTTAATTTTAGTTTTTAGTTTTACTTTAGTGTAGGTTTACTATTTATTAAAGTTGTAGTTTAGTCATTTTTTAGTTTTAGTTTATTGTAATATTTACATTAGTTTGAATTTAACTTTAGTTATAATTTAGATTTTTAAATTTAATTCCAGTTTTATCATAATTGAATTTCGGTAATATTTAATTTGATTTTCATAATTGATTTGTTGGGATTGCATGTTGTGAATGAGAGATTTTGAGAGCATAAAATCATGAAGACAAACAAAATCAAAGTAGCTATAAAAGGAGAATGAACTTCAAAAAGGGTTGGAGGATGAAAGAATGACAAAATGTTGTTCTCAGGCATGGAGAGACTTGTGCTATCACAATCTCTTTCTTGAAATGTTTTTTTTATTTTGAGTTTAAAATCAGTTATAGAAGTGGTCAAGTCTTTTAATTGTATTTAGAATTTAATACTATTATCATGTTTTGAGTTTAGTAAAGGACATTTCATTTGATGAATTTCATTCTCAATGAGTATGAGTTGGTATACTATCCATTGTTGTCAGTTATGTGAATTCATGTTTATTTAAAATCATTGATAAGTTATCTTTCATGATTAGTTTGAAATTATTAATTACCCTTTGGATATGAATGTGTATTTGTAGTTTCTTATTAACTGTTGAATAGGTTCATTACTGGTATGCATTTTCTTTAATCAGTCTTTCTATGTGAACTATTTCCTTAGTTAAACAACTTTCTTATCTCATGTTGAATATATTTTAATCCTCCATATTGAGTGTGAGTATACATATCTGATCTTTCCTTGGTAACTATTTACTGAGTTAAGATTGGTGTGTATTTGTTTTAATCATTACTAGGGTATATGAACTACTTATATATCTTATTGACTTACTTTTGTCTCAAGCTCAAGTTTTTGTTATTCTTCTTGCTCCTAATTGAGACATTACAAACTACTTCTATATCCCAATTAGGATCGATTATATTTTCTTTTGCTATTTTCATATTAGTTTAGATTGCATTTACATTTAGAAATTCATATGAGAAAACCTCCTTTCATAGGAGAAACCATCTCGGTGGCCTAGTTGAGCCCACATTTTAGCCAATCCTAAAGACTTCCTTTTCAAGCAGCTACAAGAGGCAAGTCTTCTCTTTTGTTTGTTGATGACAACAAGTAATATCATACATTAGCAAGCAAAAAGGTAGTTTTACAATTAGTTTAGGTTTTAGATTAGTTTAGATTAGATTGACTTTTAGTTTAGGTTGGTTTTAGGTAAAGGGTAACTGGACCCATTTAACCAGTCAAAATCACCACACCAAACAGATAAGGGTCTAATTGGGGGTCTGACTGGGTGATTTCCCTATTGTTGAACATGGACAATTTTGGCCATCAACATGACCATATTGGGGATTAATTTCTGCAAGTGGGAAAGGGAAAAGACAAACATGTCATCAATGCATATGTGGTGGCAACTTATGCTATAATAGATGCCCCCTAATTTGGGAGGTCATAAGAGTGACTAATGGCCGAAATACATTACAAATCCGGCCCAAGTAAAAATCACCAAAATCTAGTCCAAGAACTAAACCTACAACAACAAAAAAAGGAAGAGTACTCTCTTCCTGAGGCAGGCATACCCATGCTCAAGAGTGACAAAAACATGGCTGCCAAATCAAGTACATTGCATATACATGAAATATGTATATAAAAAAGCAGTGATCATGGCCATAAAAATGAATACATAATGGATCCATGTCAAAAGATATCATAGCCATGAAAGAGATACACAATGGATCTATGCCTCAGAATCAGAGGAGGATATCTAGAAACAAGAGCTAAACAAACTGATCCCCCATAAGTACCAATGCCATAAAGTGTAAGTGGTACTATCCAACACAACTTAGGAAAAAACATAAAACATGTAATACTACCCGAGGTATTCAAATCAACCTTCGATGGTTCGAGTCGATACTATACGAATAGATGTGCTGAAGTTGAACACAGTGAGAAACTATTTAATGACTAGTCATTGATGTATATTGTTAACAAATGCGAGAAAACCCACCCATAATGATAATGGGTGTCAAGGTACCTAGTACATTCTAGCAAGTGAAAATAAAGGAGCTGATGTCAAACACTTCTAGAATCTATCAATCATGGGACATTGATGCATTCCCACTATCAATAGTGAGGAAACCTACCACTAATGACTGCAAGCCCCAAGGTACTAATAAAGACTCTAAATCCCTATCCTAGAGAAAGATGTGCCAAAGTTGATAGGAAGAGATCTGCTAGAAGAAGGTCATTAAGGAATCCCCCGTCAGTGAAAAATAGGAATAACATAAGGCCAAATATTTGGAAGAATTTGGATGAAATATTGAAAGGACCCGCCACCAAGTATGTCTTTCACATGCACCAGATGGAGTAGCAGACAAAAGCGACCCTGTGAATAAGAACCAATAATGAAAATTGCTGACAGAGGCAAGGAAACCACCAATGGGTCAAATGGAATCCAAGGTATTGCATGAATCCCAATGTGTGAATAATGTTCCTTCCATAGAAAATAAGGGAAACCACTAAGCCAACGACCAATGAGGAAATTCATCTGTTGAGCACAAGGTCACCTATAAATGATGTAAATAGGGACATGGTGCAACTTTAGGTTAAACTCTTAGAGCAATGTGTCATAGTCGATAAGAGAAGACCTACCAACAAGAAGTCAATGGGGACCTTCCATACTAGCACAGGTACAAAACAAAGATGCTTGTTGGTTTTGAGCAGTACCTGACATACGGAAAGGATGACTTGCAAAGTCAAGAATTATGAGGAATGACCCACATAGGATAAAACTTCCCTTGAACAAAAACACAAGATAATAAAGTGACTTAGGCAGCATGGAATTAACTATGAAAGACATATGTCTATGATACACGGGGCATCGACAAACTATCCATAGTGATTGGAAGAATAACTAGTCGGAGGAGTAAAAACTATGTGTAACTGGTTTAGTTTCCTAAATCCATACTAAACCCAAACTATTGAGACATAAACTCAAAACGTTGTGCTTTGTTCAAGGGAGACTTGACCGCTGCCAAAAATTGAAGAGAAGAATCTTTCCATCCTCTTTTTTTGTTATTTGATTTTTTTGTCTTTTTCATATTACAAAGCCTAAAATAGAATAAAAGAATGCTATAGTACAGTTGAGGAAACAAGTGTCGTGGGAAAACGAACTAGTTCCAAGTGCAAGGAACATACCTATGCTCAATGCAAGGAAACACATGCAGGATATGGACACTCGGTGGAATGTTTCCTTCGAGGATATAGGTTTCAAGTCGCAAAGGAAATAAATGCAAAGGCAAGAAATTAAAGAGAATGCATAAGAAACATGCTATACGAGAGCAAGCTAAAGCTAACATTAGGCTCAAAAGTGCAAGCTGTAAATATGCAATGTAGTTACAACTCAACACAAAAGTATGGGATTCACGTGGGTAATAGCTAGAAATGATTGAGAAGAATATGAGGTTTCTACGCATTGTCATGGTGGGACTAAATAGGACTCCCAAGCCTATGAAAATATTTCAGCATGGGCACCAGAAGGAAAAGTAAGGTGTTATCTAGGATTCCCATGAGAAATAGGCTCTGCCATGTGAATTACAACACTTCTAAAAAACAGAGAAATATTTGTGTTGCAACTCAGTGGGGGTTGATCCTAATGTTAAATGAACCAAGAAACGTGTAATGCAAAAATGCATTGAGTGAAAAATCTAACCTATATGCAAGTTTCAATATTTAGAATGGATCGACACAAAAAAAAAGTACCAAATAAAAACTCTCCAAAGTCTTGTATATATGACCAACAACACCTCACCCAAAAGTTAATAAATCTAATATAAAAATTTCCCATAAAAAAATTGGAGACCATATTGGCTCGCAAAGGGACTTGTTGGCCCTTGACCAAGCTTTGGGAGATTCTTGGTCATGTTGACCTATTTTGGACTTTGACAGCTTATCGAAGAAGGAGTGCAAGACAAAGCAGAGATCATGGGATATCGGCCCCTTTTTGGCTCCTTTTTGGGTTTTTGGGATTATGTAACGGGATTGGGATGTCGGCCCATGGGTTTACCCATGTTTAGGCCTATTTTGTATGTATAAATAGATGTATATGCAATGTAAAGAAAGAAGAAATGCATCTATGTGATGTTAATATGCAAGTAGGCTAAGTGCCAAGAGTTGGATCTGTGTGATCAAGAACTGTAAGGCTTTGTGTATACTGTGTGGAACTTGCAGAGTTAAGTGTAAGTCATTGTAGCAAAATTGTTGAAGGCTTAGTGCTAGAACGCAATGAAGAAGGATCTAGCGAGCTGCACAGATCTTTTGTCCTATGCAGAGTAAGGGTTTTAAGGCTCTGTGCTTGCAACCGATTGACTGAAGACAATAAAGAAGAAGAGTTGGTGGGCGTATCCCCAGGGTGGGGGTGAACCACGTAAATACTATGTTGTTATTCTTTGTGCTTGTCTTAATGTGTTTATGACTCTCTAGCTAAGTGCTTTGATATAGATAGATAGATCTTCTTATGCTTTGTGCTATGAATGTGAGATCTGACTTCTATGAATGTGCTTAGTGCTTGCTTCTGCTAGATCTGATCCATTTGTTTATTCTAAGTGCTTAATTACATTAGATCGGTGCGAATGATGTGATGCTCTGTTCTATCTGCGTAGTAGTTATTGGTTGAATATTGATGAACTATTGGTGCTAAGTTCTTTGTTAAGTATTATAATCAAAGATCTGTGTCCCAACTAAGGTTGTAGACACTTGAGTCCTGCAACCATCCCTACCTCTACCTCGAGTGAGACTTCATCTGCTTCGCAGGTGTTGCCGAAAGGGCCGATAGTTAGGGTTTTGTTGGTGCTTTGTTGTAGCGTTGAACCCTGGGTCTGCCTCTGTGCCAACAAATGGTTCCGTTGCTGGGAACTGAAACTGTGATTGCTAGGAACTGAGAAAGAAGAAGCTTTGTGCAAAGATTCATCCTGAAGTTGTGAAATCTCTGTGCATAGATTTGTCGCTCTAGTGCACAGTATTCTACTTGATTTATAAAACTCTGTGCTAAAATAAAGAAGCTTGATCTGAAGAAAATAAGTCATATCTAAAGGAGAGAAGCAAGATCTGAAATATTTTGTGCTCTAAGAAAGGTAAAAGTGAGAATTTATGATTAAAAGAGGTAAGATCTACAAGCTATGTGCTTTGATAAAGGTAAGAATAGTGAAAAGTTTTAGATCTGGAAGCTTTGTGCTCTGTAGAAGTAAAATAAGTGGAAATTTTTGTTTCTAAAGTATGGATCTAGGTATGTTTGATAGGTTATGTCCTAGCTTGAAAACTAGGGCACTAATAGATGAAAGAAGGCTTGGTATGAGTAGATCTAATAAGAATAGTGAAAGATATGTTATACCTATGCATAGAAAGAATGTTTGAACTAAAAAATGGATGCAAGATCCTAGAAATATTTTTTTGTAGGTTAGCTACCATGATCCTCGTGTGCAGTATAGGAGAAGCTGGGGATCATTTAAAATAAAGAGAGGATTAACCCTCTGTTATAGTTGCAGAAGATTAGGACATCTTGCTAAGGAATGCCCTGGGAAAAGACCTAGTTGTCTTTGTTGTAAAGCTATGGACCATGAAGTGTTGGATTTCCCTCGAATGATCGCTAAGATGGAAGAAATGAATCTGAATAAAGAAAACCTTAAGGTAGATCCAAAAATGGAAGAATCCCAGGAAGAATCAGAGAAAGTATTGTTGCAAATAAACGAAACCCTAAATGACCATCGACATGTCAGACTATCAGAGATCTTCAAGGAAAACGAATGCATTGAAGTAAGAATAGGAGACTTCGACATTGACTGTGTTCTAGATGAAGAAACACAGGTGAATATCATGACATAAAGAACTTGGGAATCCATAGGGAAGCTTGCTATGATCCCTTCATTAGGAGGAATAGGACTATTCAGAGGAAAGCTAATAAACCTATGTGGGAAGCTCTCTCGCATACCTATGAACGTTAATGGAACTTCAATAGAAGAAGATTTTGAGATTATTAAGTTTATTAAAGACAGTGCCCCGTTTACCATGTTACTAGGAAAACCTTGGATTGAGAGAGATCAAACCAGATGAAAGGAAAAAGAAGAAGTTTTAGAACAACAGAAGCAGGAGTTAAAAGAATTCATGACCAGAAGGATCACACACTTGATTGTAGAACATGAGAATAGATCGAAGCTATTTAACACTAGAGGCCCAGATGTTGAAGTTGTAAGAACATTAGAGGACTCACATAAGACTGAAGTACTTATCCCAGAAAAAGAAAAAGTATCACCCTCGAATATTAGGAAAGAATTTCAACAACGTGAAGTAACTATGTTAAAAGAAAATAAGAATCAGAATGGAAAAATGCATACCGAGATGAAGCTCACTGGAAAGAAGGCTAGAAAGCTAAGTAAGAAGAGGGATAAGATTGAAAAGTTACAGAAAGTCCCAGAGGGAACCTCACAGAAGGAAAATTTACAAAATTGGAGTTTCGTCGGGATATCATAACAGTGACACGTGGCACTTCGCCATGACGAAGCAATATAGCCGTTGGGGAACGTTATAAACGTTAGATCAATGCTCTGAACGGATAGAAAGCCATTTATGGCCAGCCATCTCACCATCCGACCGTTGATACCACGCCATAATGGACATAACCGAGTTAATGAAGAACTCATACCCTTTGTAAGCGACCCGTTGTCGAGTTACCTATTTATCCCACCGCGCCATGCATCGAGAACACTTTTGCTAATTGAGAATTTGAGCCCATAGACTAATCCGAGTTTATACAGTGATTGTTGCGCTCTTTCTCTCTATCTCACTATTGTGTCTAAGTTATTCTCTGAACCCACGATTGTTAACCCCGAGTGTGTGTGTCGGACGAATTGAGCACCATAGATAAAGCTGTTGAAGAAGTTTTGATCGACTTGATGACTGAAAGAGTCATGTCGAAGAGAGGATTATCCACAGGTGTACAAGAATCATCCACGAGAGGATTGCCAGCCTCTCTGTCAACTGTTCGAGATGGACCATCCCGACCATTAGATGAGAAGCGAACTAAGCACAGGGATGATCTCGCGAATGCTAAGTTGATTCTGAGCATATTACCCACCTATATACCACCTTTGAGCAGTGTTGTAAACTGTGACAACGTACCTAGATATTTTGAGTACGCCTTGGTCACTGCGTACCTCTCGAAGGGGATATGCGCAGTATGAGAAGACCAAGATAAGATCGCAGCGTTGACGTTTAGTGACTTCAACCTAGGAGATCGCAAAGTCTACAACATGTTAGCCTCACATAAGTACTTGATTAAAACTAAAGGGAAGAATTCGAAGATCGTCTCTCAGTCATGGACCCACAACCTCGCGCAACCCACCCTACTGAACGTTATGAAGATTCCACATTTCGGATGACACCAGGAGGTGAATGCATGTGTCAAATTGTTGCTATCTTGTTACCATGGAGGTTATCTATGGTTAAAACGTTGCATAACAGTGGATCCGACGTTGATAAATCAGATCACCGAGCTTAGCATGTAAGGACCTGACCCACAGGATTTCTATCCTAGAAAATCCATGGACCGCGCTCTCGCCCAAAGGATCAAAGACACTTACGATGATGTCGAGAAGGGCACGCGAGGCTACAAGGTAGCTTCTATCCATAGTGGTGCAGTGCGCCTCACTTGTCAATTGATCGCAGGAAAGTTAGTACACAAGAGCCGAACCACCCAAGTGACTGGTTTTGTAGTTGACCTCGCAGGGAAGTGTGTGGAGGGCCTACAAATGAATTGGGCGAAGTACATGGTGAACCAACTAGAACTTGATTGGAGAGAAGACCAGGATCAAGGGTACAAATTTCACTTCAACTGGATATTGATCCTGATCGCTTTCATTTTCTGGGAGATGTCGGAAGGTGTGACCTTCCTGAACATCGATCCCTTTGAACCATTGACTGCAAAGTTCAACACACTCTGGTATTCAAGCGACATGAATAAAAATTGGCAGTCCAATGCTGTATTTCAGGCATACTAAAACTAGTTGAAGGTAGTTATATAGTCTGAGCCTCGCATGACGCAAAATACTTTACACAGGTTCTAGACTTTGATGAAGTTCAGGTGGACAACCATTTCATTTATATCACAACTCACGTTGATGAGCACAAGAAACAAATTCAGTCCTATTACAAGCTAACATAGGAGGACTTGAAGGAGATCACCAAGGACTGGTTGGCGAACCTCCTCATTCCAACAGACCCTGCGGAGATATTCGATATAGACAGTCGAGAAATTGCACAGGATACACCCGGACCTAGCAGGATGAAGAAAACTGAAGAGGTTCAAGATTTAGATAGTGCATCTGTGAAGACTGCTTCCATCTCACTAGAGAAAGGAGGTGATGGCAGAGAGATAGATGGTGATGAAGTTGAACAGAAGAAAGGAGAGGTTATACCACCTAGAGATGAGGAGGACCCCTTGAAGAAAAGGAAGGTTTTCCCCCCGAAACCTTCCTCCCGGAAGAAATTGAAAGCTTCTATGACAGAAATGCAGACTATCCTCACCTTAGATGACTTCAATTTCATTATAGTGGCCCTGAATGATGCTTTGCTGGAGATAGCAGAGAAACAAGAGGCTAAGAAGGAAGTGATGTACAATATAATTGAGATTGAGCTCCAAGGAGTGCAACAAGCACTACAGTCCAACCACACAGTATCCACTACACCTCTATCAGCAGGAACACCAGAACTGGGAGATGAGCCAACTCAACTCCACCGAATCGTTGAGACAGTCGAAGCTCGCCTTCGATGAGCACAGGAAGAAACAACACAACCCACCCAGGATTTGACTCAAGTACAAGGAGTCCTTGTAGAGCAACACAGTTCTACAAAATGGGAGAAGCTTGATCTCCAGGCAAAGTTCGACGAAGAAAAATCCCAACTATAGAAAGAAAAAGAACAATTTCTTGTGGAGAAACTCGAAGTAAAATAAATGGTCAATAGAGTGCTTCGCTCTGTGACAGTCATAGAAGTAAAGGCCGAAGAGAGAATTCCAAAACAAATAGTACAACTTGAAGAAGTGATCCAACAACTACAACAACACATAGCAGATTTGGAGCTACGCGCAGTACCCGAGACCCCTCAAGATGTAAGAGATCAAAGGGAAGCAACCGCCAGGAGCGCAGTTGCGAGACTGAAGGCTCTTGTTGGGGAGTGCAAGAAGTTGAGTAACCACAGTGCCCAAACGTATAAGAAGATCGCTAAGAACCTAGAATTGCAGGCACTGGAGTCACAGCTCCAGGACGCAAAGCAACACACAGAGATATTACAGGCATAGCTAAAGGCCCTGTCAGCTGTAGAAATAATGAAGCGGTCTCAAGAGCAGTGCACCGTCCAACAACAGATCCATACGATTCAAATAAAAGTAATGGAAGTAACTCAATGACTCCAACCTGTGCAAGATAAGTCCTATCATCTGTTCACAGAGGTCGAGAGCCGAGGAGTAGAGCTAGGATAGGTTTTTAATGCAGCAGAACAACGCCTAGAAGGGTCAGTGAATGATGTAGTAATCCAGGAGTTCACTGAGAAAGAGGTTGTAGCACAGCAGCAGGTCAAAGCAGCTCGAGCCAATATCGAGGAATTTGAGGCAGAACTAGTCATACCAGAGTGACTCGAGATGAGTCACAGGTGAGTGTTGGGGGCCTGTTGGCCATTTACCAAGATTTGGGAGATTCTTGGTCATGTGGACCTATTTTGAACTTCGATAGCATGTCAAAGGAGGAGTGCAAGATGAAGCGAAGATCACAAGATCTCGACCCCTTTTGGCTCCTTTTTTGGGTTTTTGGGATTATGTAGCGGGATTGGGATGTCGGCCCATGGGTTTACCCATGTTTAGGCCTATTTTGTATGTATAAATAGATGTATAGGGAATGTAAAGAAAGAATAAAGGCATCTATGTGATGTTAATATGAAAGTAGGATAAGTGCCAAGAGTTGGATCTGTGTGATCAAGAATTGTAAGGCTTTGTGTATACTGTGTGGAACTTGCAGAGTTAAGTGCAAGTCATTGTAGCAAAATTGTGGAAGGCTTAGTGCTAGAACGCAAGGAAGAAGGATCTAGTGAGCTGTGCATATCTTCTGATCTAGAGAGATGCGTAGATCTTCTAATCTAGCGAGCTACATAGATCTTTTATCCTGTGCGGAGTAAGGGTTTTGAGGCTCTGTGCTTGTAACAGATTGACCGAAGACAATAAAGAAGAAGAGTTGGTGGATGTAGCCCCAGGGTGGGGGTGAACCACGTAAATACTATGTTGTTATGCTTTGTTCTTATATTAATGTGTTTATGACTCTGTATATAAGTTCTTTGATATAGATAGATAGATCTGCTTATGCTTTGTGCTATGAATGTGAGATCTGACTTCTATGAATGTGCTTAGTGCTTTCTTCTTCTAGATCTAATCCATTTGTTTGTGCTAAGTGATTAATTAAATTAGATTAGTGTGAATGATGTGATGCTTTGTTCTATATGTTCATTAGTTAATGGTTGAATATTGATGAACTATTGATGCTAAGTGCTCTGTTAAGTAACATAATCACAGATCTGTGTCCCAACTAAGGTTGTAGACACTTGAGTCCTGCAACCACCCCTGCCTCTTCCTCGGGTGAGACTTCATCTGCTTTGCAGGTGTTGCTGAAAGGGCCGGTAGTTAGGGTTTTGTTGGTGCGTTGTTGTAGCGTTGAACCCTAGGTCTTCCCCTGTGCCAACATGACTGATCATATACAAAGGAACACAACAAGAAAACATGAAGTTTTTATTCTAGTCATTTTGATAAAACAAAGAAGCTCTGATACTAATTGATAAAATATACATAATAACAACAAAATGATGGAAAAAGAATACTATCCAAAACTCTAATGTATTCACTCCAATATTACATATTTATAGTACAATGGATGATGCCACCTCATAGAGAGATTTTCTCTAGATCCTAAAATCATTCATGATGACTAGGCTAGGAAATATTAACTAAATCCTTAGTCATCACTTGAGGATATATTACTAATATCCTAAATGAATAATACAAATATAAATGACAATTTAGACTTAGTGATTGGTTAAGGTAAGCCATAGGCTAACAATCCCCCCCTCAATCAAAAGTTTGATCAATAATACCAACAATAAAGCATAAACTGGTATCAATTCCAAGTCTTCATACTGAAACTCCTGTGTTGATACTCAATGAAGAGCTGCCTGAAAAACTACCAATCTGAATGTTGAATGGTTCATCTAAAATGAACTAGAAGAGAGCTGAGATATGGAAGTGAACAAATGCAATATCTGAACATTCCCTAATTGCTTGACAATTAGATCATTTTTCCAAGTATTTGAGCTAGAAGAATCTGATGTCTTCTGTTAATTGGTGAACATGTAGTATCACCACTCTACTATTAGTGTATCACTGAACTGTTCTCTGAATCTGTGGTTTGAGATAACCACTGACCAATTGATACCATGTATATGATGTTTTTTGGATGACCACTACCCAATTTTGACACTTTTAGGTGCCCAACAACATCCCAATGTATAATGTGTATGATTCAATTGCAAGTCATTGAATCATAATCCTGTCAAAGTATGTCATCTTTGAAAAATCTCACTATGTAATCATGTGAGCTAGGATGCATGCAATTTTTTCACTTAATGTAAACTCCAATATGATGAGAGTGAACCAAGAGAAGTGAATCAACTTGTATTTTGACACATCCCTAAAAATTCCTGACACCTCAATCAAATGCCAAGTTGCAATGCAGAAGGATCCTCGTGTCCTCTGCTAGGTTGAATGACCATATATGTGAACCAAACATCCACATCATTTCTCTCAAAATCAAAATCAACCTCCCAATTATGTATGATTCAACTTAAGCTTATTGAACCATATTTTTTCTAAATCTTGTCATCTACAGATCGCAGTTGCCCATCTGGAAAATTTCATGCCCATATGGCATATTAGATGTTTTTTGTTGTTGAAACTTTCTATCTGACAACCATCATCAATTCCCCCTTTGTTAGCTGAAAGGAGAGACCACAAGTGGTTTCATGAACCATCTTTATTGGAATTTTGAACTCTTCCCCCCCTTAAGGTGCATGAGAGTTACATCATTGTACTCCCCCTTCTAGGATTAAGAGAGTATCATACTTATTCCATTTGTGTACAACATGAAGTGGGCATGCAGAAAAAAACACATGTTATCTCATCTCGTGAGGGACATGCTCGAAAGCTATGCCATAAGGGGACCACTTATGTGAGGTACAAAAATTTTATGTGCTACAATATTGGTCTTTTCTCGAGATTGAATTCTTTGGTAAGACTTATATAATCGTTTGGTAGTTGATGACAACTGCCAAGGATCGATCCACTCATAGTGAATCTTCAATCTTGCAACTTTCTTTAGTGTTGAACATCTGTCTGAAGAATGGTTATGCTTTCCAAAATGATGGAAAGGATGGAGATCAAAACACTAATTCTCTTTGTGATCAACTCGATTACAATGTTGGAACTTATCATTCTAATGTTGAATTTGAACAAGTGAAGTTGAAACTTCTTGAAGGAATCCAACGCTTTGAAACTGTATTGGTCTAGAGTAATCAAGAATATGAAATGTAACTTCCTTGTCATATCCAAGTCTTGTTATATTCTTGTTGTAAATGATTTCTTCCCAAGGTCTAATGATGGGATTGGAAAGAGTATTCTGAACCTGTTTCTTTGAAATCCGTGGAAGTGGATTTAATGCATGTTGTTGCAACATTGAAAGGTTTTCTACACTAAACTCAAAAGAAAACTCTTGAAACGTAGGTTCATGAATAGCTTCGTCTTTGTTTGCATCTGGAGTTGTCTTACTGAGTTGATCCTTCACTGACTGTTGATTATCATCATCATCATCATTATAGAGAGGGTTGTGTTGAACAAAAACTAGTTCAGAACAGTTCACTAGCTATTGATTTTTGAGATTCCTGATTTCATCATTCAATAGTTGGGATAGAGATTGAAGAAGTCTAACTTTATCTTGCATCACTTGCAAACAAGTTAGCACTGATTGAAGAGTTTCTTTGTTCAATATCATTGTGTTTTCTTCACTGATGTTTATTAGAGTGTCTAGTAACTCTAATAATTCTATATTTCGAGCCATTTCAAAACACTTAAATGAGGTATCCTTGTGTAGGTAGATCCTGCTTACAATTTGACTTGACAAAAGAAGGATTATCTGCGACTCGCTCACTTGAATCGCTCACTTGAACTTCACGCTCACTTGATTTTGTTTCATGCTCACTTGTACTCGCTCGCTTGAACTTTTCTTGCTTTCTTCCAAGAAGTTGAGGGTGTCAGATACTACTAAAAATGCACCTGAAAACTTGATGTTTACAATGATTTGAGTTTCAACCACTCAACCTATCAAATTTTGACTCAAAATTACAATGACGTTTAGGTGTCGAGCTCAACCGAGAACACACCTTATGAAAAATTCAATTAAACTCAACTTGATTTCAAAAAGACACGTAAACTTACAAGTACATTATTGCAAGTACAAATCAACTTGATCAAGTAATCTTACAACAAACATTTTTTGCAAGTTACAATTTAACTTCAAATGCTCCATGATGTGTTGAGTTTGAAATCTTTGATTTGTCCATTATTGATGTGGTTGACGACTTGAATGCTTGAGAATGTTCTTCACATATGCTTTATCATATATGCTTGATTGTCATTAATGTGTGTGCCTGAATTTGATTTCCTTGTACTCAATGTATGATGTGTTAAATGATACATTACAAACATGTTTATGTCAAAACTAGACATTAAACATCATAAATCAACCATGCAAATATTCACCACAACAAACTACACAAGGTGTACCTAAGATCCCCTTATTCAATTTTGGGCAGATCTAGGATACATAGCAAAAGACTTCAATTTTATTATAAGTATCTCTCTTGTGAGATCACATACAATGGGAAGGCTACAATGTACTTTCTCCTTCACCATGCTTTAACAAGGCTTTCAATTCATAACATTTCTCTTCTTTTCTCAAAGACTTAAAAAAAAAATGTCTTCTAAAAAAAATTGAGTTTCTTACAACCTCAGTTCGTCATTCACTTACAAATTTTCCTTAGTCATAAATAAATAAAGAACATCTATTGCTCATGCTCACTCTCATTTACTAATGAGAAAAAAATACTACATTTACTCACCTCCTGTTGGTTGTGGAGCCTGATTATCTTTCTGATTCAAAGGTCTTTTACTTTCAGCCGTGTTTATACCCCATGAAGTATTTACACCCCAGAAGTATGTACACTCTTCCACGCGGGGGAGTGCAGAGGGGGGGTACCCCCTCTATGAGGTCCAGGGGGGCTATCCCCTCATTTGGGGGCAAGTGGGCGAAGCCCCCGAAGGAAAAATTGCCTTGTAAAAGTATATTGTAATTTCATTGTAAATCTAGACCGTTCATTATAAGGTCACAGATCTAACAGTAGAAATTATGTTAAGGTTTTTTAACCTAGAAGGCAACCCTCTGTTAGGAGGGAAATGTATTGCGGCTATGTAGGATGGAGAGTATTGTATTCTGAGAGAGGAGGCTGTGAGAGAAAGAAGAGGAAGTTACAACGGGTTTTGCTGTAGGTTGTATCCCTTCATTTGTTGGATAATAATAAAGGAAGGACCTGGAAGTTTCTCTGGTGGATGTAGCCCACACTGGGTGAACCACGTAAATCTGTGTCTCTATTGTATTGTGTATCTTACGCATTTTGTTTCCACATTTGTTTTATTTTATTGCTCTGCGGTCCTGTTTTTCTAACAACTGGTATCAGAGTGAAAGGTAACTCACAAGAAAAGAGGGTTCCTGGTTCGAGTGGGAGAAATGTTGGAAGATGCAAGATACCAGATACATAAAATATGCAGAACATAAATGAAATGCTAGAAATGACAGAATAACAGTAAAATATCCAGCATAATCTTCACAATACACAGAAATGATATACGAAATAGCAACCGAAATAGCACTTTGAATCAGATAGCAATGTTCACAGGCCTCTTCGAGGGGGAAACCTCCAGTCGAGTAGCGCTCTGTTACAATAGTATCCAAGCTAGGGTTTTTCATACCCTCGACCCTTATTTATACTAAATATGTCTATTAAGAGAAGCTTCTAGAGGAAGATCCTTCTAGAAGCGGAAGCTTCTATTAGGTCTTCTGACATCCGCCTTATTCTATTTTATTGAAAGGTCTTATTAATATTGACCTTTATTACATCCGAATGCATTGATTTACCTATGTGCGGGTTAGGACCTTAACATGTCTACCCCCTTAAAAACAACCTTGTCCTCAAGGCTTGAGATGTGGAAACTGCTGCAGAATGGTAGTTGGTTCCCAAGTGGCATCTGCTAGAGTCATATCTTTCCACTGTACTAGCACTTCCTTGATGGTTCTCTGACGCAGGCGACGCTCTCTCTGGTCCAAAACTGCTTCTGGTTGTAGCCAAATGGATCCTTCTTCAGCTAACTTTGGAAGGTTGGTTTGAATTTGGCACCTGGTTCCAATCACCTTCTTCAAGCATGAAACATGAAAAACAGGATGTAGCTTCGACTGACTGGGCAGAGCTAACTGATATGCGACTTGTCCCACACGCTTTAGAACTATGTAAGGGCCATAAAACTTGGGTGCTATCTTCTGACACTGCTCGGACTTGAGGGAAGTTTGCTTATATGGTTGCAGTCGCAGAAACACCTGATCCCCTTCTACAAATTGACGTTCTGAGCGACCTTGATCTGCTTGCTGCTTCATTCTATTCTGGGCCATGAAAAATTTCTCTTTAAGGGTACAAAGGATATCCTCTCGGACTGTAAGTGTTTGGTCGACTGCCTGGACCTTCAAGGTACCCGGTAAGTATGAGAGAAATGACGGGGGCTTATGTCCATACACTGCTTCAAAAGGAGTCATGCAAGTGGCTATATGGTATGTAGTGTTGTACCACCATTCGACGAGGGGTAACCATTGAGTCCACTGGTGTTGTTTTTCAGATGCAAAGCACCTCAGATAGGTTTCCAAACACTTGTTGACGAATTCCATTTGACCATCTGTCTGGGGATGATAAGCTGGGCTGAGATGCAATTGTGTGCCTTGTAGCTTAAACAGTTCTTGCCAAAAATTTCTTGTGAAAGTTGGGTCTCGATCAGAAACAATAGAGTTTGGCATTCCATGAAGCTTGAAGACCTGATCCATGAAAATTTGGGCCACCGTGGATGCAGTAAATGGGTGGTGAAGAGCACAAAAATGAGCATACTTGGAAAGGTG
>ML807430.1:270389-319592 GCA_009831015.1 Picea engelmannii
TTACATTAGTAATGTTATTTTATTTATGTCGGCTTTATTCCATTAGTTGTAATTATACTTCCTAGTCTCCTATATATACCAAGGAGACATTTTCATTTGGAATCATCTTGTACTTGAACATTTATGTGGGGTAAAAGGAGGTTTCCCCCTTGAAGAGACTTATTATCTGAAATTCTCTCTTTTTCAAGGCGTTGAGTACTTATTCAGAGGTTTTTCTATGCTATATTGATATTTGGTTCTTAACAACTGTCCTAGATTGGTGACCAGAGGTGACAACATTATCCACAATAATTTCACGGAGATGAGAAGGTTGTATCATGATGAGACCTCCTTTATCTTGCCTATGCCACCAAGAGACACTACCCTAGTTTGTTTACCAGATAGATGGTAGTGTCATACCACTACATGCCCATGGTCATAATCGGTCAGATCATGATGTCATCCACCAACTAGTACCTTGAGTGTTTATTTATCTTATAGGTTCCCTTTTCTTACTGAGAATATTTTTACTACTTTCTCGGGAATCCATGGACAAAGCATCTCAAATATTTCATCTTTGGATTTTAACTCTTTCCAACTACTTTTACCCTCTGGGCCTTTAGCCCCTTTTCCCCACAAGGCAAGGTACAACCCTTCCTAGTGTGGAAAATCTCAATTCCCGAACAAAGGTAGGGGGAGATGAGAGGAATAAATATGGAAAGTGGTAAGTATGGAGGGAACAAACAATGACCTTTCACAGACCCACCTAGTGGCAACCCATCCTAAAGGGAGATCAACTTACTAGGGCATCATGTCACCCTTCCAGGTATGAACAAGTTGAAGAGCATAATTTCCAAGAAAACGTTATGAAATGAAGGAGAATTCAATGCAACATATTCAAGTACTTAAATAATCAAAGTGACACATACCATGATACCCAGACTCATTACCTCATTGAACAAGACTTGCTGCTACTTCAGAACCAGGCTGGTGGGATGGATGTTGCTGTTGTTGATAAGTGGGTTGCACTGAAGAAAACAGGGGCTCTCCAGGGCCATGCTCAAGTCATTCAGCTCTTGGCATTCCATGTATAGGACCTGTGGGCCTCAAGACATGATCTCCTTAGTTATCCCTAGGGTAGGGGATAACACTCCCATTTATTCTGGTGTCTAAATTTCTGCTCGATTTTGACAACATATCGATAAGAAGCTCCTAATGATGAGTTGTTTAGGAAATCCATTTTGGTTTGGATGTACCTATACAGAGCCCCATAGTATTTCAGAACCATAGGTCACTCAGAGTCTTTGATACCTATCTTGGTGTGCAAGCTAGGGAAATTATTTGTGAACTCCAACATTGTTTGGCTCTTCTCTTGCCGCAATGTGGTCCATCTCATTTACTAGTCTTCATAGTTATCAACGTGGCAGTATTGTTGCTTGACCGCATCCGCAAAAAAATCCCAAGTGGGCTCAGCCCCATATATTCTGGAAGATTCTTGTGTGGAAATTTTCTCCCAGTAAGTTTCCCATCAATGTTTGACATGGGGGAGAGCCTTGAGGAGTGAGAAGGTGATATTTTCCCTGTCAGAAAAACCGTGAACAGAGAAATAACCTTCTAGTAAATTTAACCATTTTTCTAAGGCATCTGCATCTATCTGACCTTCGAATACAGTAATATCAAAATTAACTTGTACCTTGAAGGGAGAGGTTTCTCCAAAGTGGTCTCTTGATGAAGATACGTCTGTTTCTATCGATAAGCATTGAAGGATGTGGGAACAATTCTCCATCATTTCCTCTCTCTGTCGCGCGAGAGCTTGCTCAAGAAACATGGTAATAGAATCTTTTGCTCTGCCATTTTTCTTTCCTGCCGCCATAGAGGGTCTCTTGGGCGTGCGAGAGCGATTTTCCTCAAGAGAGACAATAATGAGACCCAACTTGCTATATTCGGACCTTGTCAGGGACATGCACTGAAATACAATCAAGAGCATCCTGCTTTGATACCATTGATCTAGATTATTTTTGGAATGAAATGAAAGGAAAAATATTGCAATGAAATACACATAAAAATTTTCAGAAACAAAGAAATACAACAATACATGATTTTTAATGAAAGAAATGTACATAGACTGTAAAAATACAAAGTGCAAGATTCGCTAGAATGGTGGAAACTTTATCTCTAAGAAGAGATGTGACAGATACACTCATTTGCTAGAAGATGAGTACAATGAGGCTCTAAAGGAATTTTTATGATAAACATGAATGCCAAAACCATAGACATCCAAAAACCTAACCCTAGGAGATGAAGCACCAAAATTCATGTGGGCTCTGTTGGGGTAAGTTAGTACATCAACTTCCCGGGGTCATAACTTTTACATACGATCTTTCTTTTAGGCCCGTTGGAAATGTCTTTTCGAGAACTGTGCATCATGCCATCAAACTCTAACTTTCTCTACATTTTTACTGTGCCAAGCCAAGAAAACACTGTTTAGTGCCCCAAAATGGCCCTGGAAGTACAAAAAGATGCACTGACATGAAAAATTCCAAAATAAGCCAGTTGGAATAAGTGGGTGGCCACCACTATCCACCTTGATGATGTGTAGGGCTTCGAGACAACCCTAGAAGTGTAGAACCCACAATTACAAAGAAATGTGATGAACTAAAAACTATCAAGATGAGCCAATTGGAATTTGGAACAAGTGGATGGCCACCGATATCCACCCGGATCAAATTTGTATCAATTACTTAGATACTTGGCCTTTCCGCTCTCTTGAAAAAATAGCCATGTGAGTTGTATCATTTATATGTTTTTCTTTTTAATGTAAATTTTGTTAACTTTTTTCTTTTCTTTAGTTATAATAGTACCTCAATCAAAAAAATTATGTGAACCCAAGAAGACTTTGATCAAGGGTTTATCAAGGTTTGATAAACCCTCGATTGAGATATTTTCAAATTCTCATTTAAGTGGTTGGTCAAGCTTTAAATTAACATTTGATTGGACTATAAATCTTGTCCGATGGTTTAAAATCCAAAAATATTGGCCTCTTTCTGTGGGTTTTTTGTAGTTGTAAGCTCTAGGTGGTGAAAGCCTTTCATCTCTATCAATCATAAATCTCAAGCTCTAGGTCGTGAAATCCTTTCATCTCTATCATATGAGGTGGCAGTGATGATTCTAGTGGATTCATCATTGAATCCTCTATCCAATGGTGTGTCATTTCAAACTTTTGATTTCAACTTATATGTTTAATTCATCTTCTTCTAACACTTATACATTTTTTATTCCATAGTTACCAAGAACTTTGGAAAAAAACTAGTAACATAAAAACTATAAGACCAAAAAACTTATTAAAAAATATGCACACATTTTGTGTATGCTTCTTCTTAAAAAAAAACATATGATTTTCCAAAAAAAAAGTGCACTACTACATTATTTGTGGATTGTGCTAATATATATATATTTTGAAAATTATAAATTGAATATTGAAATAGATTTTGGGAGCAAAGTTATTTTGAAAAAATATAGTTTTAAAGACAAACACAATTCTTTACAAATTATAATTCACAACGTATATATGAGTTTATGAATATTTAAGTATAGTTAATAAGTTCAAGGAAGACATCATTCATTACAATACATAAAAATGATCCAAGTTTTGGGACAAAATCATGCTAGAAATTTTTACTCAAATCAAATAAGTATTTATTTTGTTGAAGTTATACTTTCTTAATGAAATTTTTTCCATAATTTTTTTTATCAATTTAAAATGACCAAGATCATAATAATTTAAAAAAAAATACCTTAATAAAAAAATAGAATTTGTTCAACTTTATTAAGTCACTTCATATAAATGAAAAGTTACTCAAATTAGGAAAACATGATTTATAATGTATTCTTTCATAGTTGTTTTGTTGTTTTATGAACAAAATCATTATTGCAGTTTAATAACGATACACTATGTGACAAGTTTTCCACATAGTTTAAATTCTTTTAATAACTTTAAGAAAAAGTTTTAACTCTTTTTTTCATTTGAGATATTAGATTAACCAATAATGTGTGACAAGTTTTCCACATAGATGTTTAAATTTTTTTAATAATTTTAAGAAAAAACTTTAACTTTTTTTCATTTGAAATATTTGATTAATCAATAATGTGTGACAAGTTTTCCACATAGTTGTTTAAATTCTTTTAATAACTTTAAGAAAAGACTTTAACTTTTTTTTTTTCATTTGAGATATTTGATTAACCAATAATGGTTTTTTAATTCTCTCGTAATGTTATCATTTCTCTATCATTTTATGTAGTAAACGCTACTATTTAAATGCTTATTATTTCGTTGCTCTTCAACCCACGGGATTGTTGTAACTGGAATGCATGTAAATGTATACGACGGGTGATGGTTGTCAGGGGAAAAAGCAACTATGCAACTATGAAGAATCATATTATAATATGAGGCAGAGACGATGTTTTGGTGGGACGAATCTGTGGTCGATATTAGTATCGTGAATTTGTCTTAATATTAGTAAGTATTAATTTTTATTTGCGGATATATGGTTTATGTCGTGTATAATTAGGTTAAGTTTCAAATTTTATGTCAATTGAGTGTAGCTTGAATGATTGTGAGGAATGATTGTTATCCTCCTCATCCATTTTCAATTCTTATAATGATATGAATAAAACTTATAATGGGTATGTTTTAATGGCTTCTAGTCTATATATATTGGAAAGTTGTCTTTGATTCTTAATTGAATAGCAAAGCAATTGCTATTTCGAATTTTATATTTTTATATGAAATGGGAAGACATGCATGACCCTTTTAAATAAAATAAAAGTGGATTTGGTTAAGTTTAGAAAAATATATTTTAAAATTTTAAAAAATATAAAAAATATGTCTTAAAATCACTATCTTATTTTAGACGGCAAATTATCTATTATCTATTATTATTATTATTATTATATTTTATTCTAGTTTAAGTTATTTTTAATTAATGATATTAATTTAATTATTATTATTATATTTTAATTTTAATTTTAATTTATAAAATAATGATATTTTTAAATTTATTTTTAATTAATAATATTAATTTTAATATAATTAATTTTATTATTCAGAAAAATTGTAATCTAAACATTTTAAATTTAAAACTTTTTATTAAACCATATGAAATGAATGATCAATGCATAATTCTTCACAAACATCTAAAAAGATTAGATATATTTAATATTAAATTATATCGTTTAAATAAAATGATAATTTTCCTAAATTCTATTGCGATAGAAGACAATCTGATATATATACATACGTGTACAAATGTGTACTCTGGTATGCATGTAAATATATCTGAGCGGTGATGGTTGTGATAGAAGAAATAAATGCATACAAGATACAATGATGTAAACTTCTTGTTGCAGTAGACTTGTTGAATTTTGTCGTTAAACTAGAGTTTTCTTTTGATCTAGTTGGTTCTTGGGTTGTCTTTTACTCATGGAGAGAAAGAGGATGAGTCTCTATAATGGTTGGATAATAATTCAGATCAAACCACCACGGAGAGTTGAGGAAATGAAGTCAAGGTTTTTGAAATGAGAAAAATGGTTAGGGTATAAATTTTATTGTAGATAATTAATTAAGAAAAAATATTTGATGTTTCTTGTTATGGAAGTAACATAAAATTATTGAGGTTTGAAGTTTAAAGAATCGAAAATCTAAACAGATTTAGGAGAAGATATATGAACAAACATTAGTATAAATAGATTTATGAAGGAAAATTGAGGCATAGTAGGTTCATAATGAAATTGTTTATAGTACTCTTATTGCACAAAGAACTATCCTAGAAAGAAACAACCTGAGAAATAGAAGGGTCTAATAGAAGAAACATATAAACTTTAAAATATGGGTGAATTTGAACACATTGCCTAAGCATTGCATCTAAGAAAGTGTAGGATCTATAAATCAATGATTGGTTGAATTATGTGCTCAAGTTAGTTGGACCAAATTCTACACCGACGCATGGGTCATAAAAACTTAGAACTTTGAGTAACTTGAAGGTTGTGTAAGGAAATCAAGTTAAGCTTAGTATGTGTGACTAGTCAACTCAAAGGTAGTACCCTAAATGATGGCCTTAACTCCAACAAGGTAGTCTTTGGCATGAGGAAAATTTTGCTAACACAAATTTCTTGAAACAATAGGGCTTAGGGATTGATGCTAGAAATGGGATATGGAAATTTCGAATAAAGACATATGAATAGAAAATTATCCGCGAAGGGAAGAAAGTGCCCGAATATAAACACCTCAAGAGGGCCACACATTTTTTGAGTGTGTGGGCTATGGCTAAGAAAGTAAAAGGGGGATAAGACAAGTGTCAAGGATAGAAAGCATAGGATTCAAAGTCTTAAGAAGACCACAAAAAATTTAGGCAAGAAAAGATTATGGTCTGAGATATGCTTATGGGAACATATTGCGCAAGTGGTGCTAGTAGTCGACCACCACAATTATGGGAAAGAGAAACTTGAGCATGTAGAAATATGTCTAAGGTAAGGGGAATTTAGAATGACATTTGCGAGGGACATACAACTTAGTGAAAATATGCTTGAAATCATATTCATGATATTTCTAGGCAAGTGAAGAAGTTGACTAAGTTAATTTTCTCAAGAGTTGGCCCTTTGAATAGATTGAGAAAAATTTAGGCAATCATATTCTTAAGCATGGGAAATGAATACAACATTAGCTTAAGATAGGAATCAAGGAATTTGAACTAGGAGGGAAGCATGGGATCCCTTAGCATGAGTAGTTTGAGTAAACTAAATAAATACCAGTGAAAGTTAAGTTTGGGGAGCCCCTATGAAGGGGATACCTAGGATTTTAGATGTTGACAATGTCGAGAAATTGGGAAAGGACATGCATTCTTATGCAAGATCATTCTTGGGAAAACACTTGGAAGGCACTCAAGATGGAGTGACTAGAAAGTATCGAGATGAATAAGGTTGACAAACCTAAGTAGGAAGATCCTTTACACCAGAGAAAATATATTTAGGAAAAAAAGATTTTGGGCCTTACAACTTGAAAAGGGTACACATGCCTCACTTGCATATCCAACTAAGGAGAAATGGATGAAAAATATGAGACATTAGGAAGGGTGAATGTAACATGTAGTGTATAGAGTTTCAAGAATGTGAACTTTACAACAAGGCATACAAAGGCTTAGGTGGAAGGTGTGTAATGGCATTTCCACAATTTTGTAGACACCAAGGTGAGGGGGCTTTGATATAATTTTTCTTTTGTGGCATGCCACTCCTTGAAAGAACCTATAGATAATATCAATTAGTAGCTAGGAGCCCATGTTATGGCACATGGGCATGCCTATCTGGCTCAAGCTAGGTAAATACAAGCCTAAAGCTATATTGCAAAACAAGAAATTTAGAAAATGCATATTTCAACAAGACCAAGAAAAATATTCGATCTGTTAATTTTGTTCTTATTTTAAATGCACTATAGTAATACATTTTTGTTATCCCACCACAAAAGCTTGTTGGTTTCCATAGAATTATTCCCCATACAATATTACAAATGATTTTTCTTCCCATAAGGAGGATATTAGCTTTATGGATGCCATTTGTTCTCCTAAATAGAAACAAAGTTTGAAGAAAGTGATCGGCGTCCCAATTACTCACGTTGTTAATAACTTGGCAACAAATCTTCTTTCCACTAATACCACACTATTAGAAGAAGTAAATTATCTTTGAGTGAATAATTTTATTTTGAAGATCTTTTATTTACTGACAAGATTTTAGAGCATTTGTCAAATGTAGTTGATGTTCTTCTTAACATCGCAAGTATTAAGGTTGCAAGGCACCAAATTGAGGACACATCCCCTAGTCCTGTCTTGATTCCAAGAAAATTTGGTTATCACACTCATGTTGATAGTTAGATGCTTTCTTATTTTCCCATCTCTTTATTTCACGGGAGTGATGAAGCTAGTTCAAGGGTTTTAACACGATCCCTAACCCCATGTTTCAACTTCAACAAAATTCATGAAATATTGATGGTTATAGGGAAGAGGAATCCAAAATTTTGTCAATCATAATAATTAGTTCCTTAACACTCATTGTCACAGTGAGGTAAACACTACTGTAGTGGGTGTCCCTCAATATTTTATTATTTCCCAAGCGAGGTTGCAATTCTCATCCTTTCCTTCCATGAAACTATATGGAAAGGTTGGCTAGGTAAAGAAAATCACTCAAGGTAGGGTGTTTTAAATTTATTTCTCACAAATGTACTTACCCCAAACCCTTATGCTCACTATGGTAAGGTTCTTATTGACACCAACTACCCAAAGACTTGTATTCTTATGAGAAATCATGGTCATGGTTATAATTTGGATGATTGATAACTATATTTATTTTGGCATGTATCATGAGATGAATTATTAGCACAAGGTTGTACCTATAAATAAAAGAAAGAAAATAAATCTCATAAAATATGTTCTTTGATTTTCTCCTTTTAAAAAAAAATATTTGCATTGTTTTTGCATTTTTGTTTAGTGTGTTGGTTTTCTTTCTCTTCTTGGTTTGAGATTTTAGTTTTAGTTTCGCTTGATTTATTATTATTTTCCTCAACCAAAACTAAGCCTCAATGGTGAATAATCTTCTTGGATTCATGTGAGAGTATATTTATTAATGCATTTATTTTGCATGGTTATTGTTAGTCTAACTTGATTGCAGGGTGTTTTTACCATGACAACAAGTACATTATGCCTCAAAGTCCATGATTCTTGTGCTTGGGTATGTTTAAATGCATATAGGTTTCTCAAGCATTCTAAATCTTTCCTTTACTCCATTCTTACATGAAAAAAATGTTAATATCATTTTATTAATTTTTTACCCTTTACAAAGATGATGGTAAAAAACGTAACAATGGGGTGCCTAGGTGTAAGGTAGATAGAGAGGTAGTGGAGGGCCCAGAGGGCCCATAGTGATAATAGTGGAGTTCATTCAAAGTAAGGTGGACTAGGTCCACTATATTATTAAATAAGTCCCACTATGGTAGTTAGATATAATAAATGGGTAGTTAGATATAATAAATGTAAGAGGACTTCTTAGAAGGTTCAACTTCTAGAATATTCTTCCTCTAGAATGTTCTTAGGTGATGGTAGCACTATATAAAGGGGTTCAAGCAATGTAATGGGACATGAAAAGAAGTATTGTATTTGGAGCGGTAGCTCAATAGGAGGAATCCCCCTTGAAAGACAAGTGAACATGAGAGGATCCCTTCCATAATAGGATCCATTGTATGGTGTTGTCCTACCTCAAGGGTTTGATAGTAATAAAATAGATTTTGCATATTGTTCTTCTATATTGCTCTGTGGATATATTGTGTATTCATTATTTGTGGTGATTATATTTGTAGATATATTTAGGTTCTTAAAAAGTGGTATCAAAGTACTTTCCTTGATAGACATTGTGGGAAAATATTTTCTATTTTTTGCAGATTTGTTTTCGGAGAAAAAAAAAAGGGTCGCAAAATTCCAGAAATTTTCGGTATATTTATATGAAAAATTTTCATAAACAAGTTGTATATCTGAGTTCTTCTCATAAAAACACCCAATTTAAAAAAAAAATCATCCGAAACGGAGTCCGGAAAGTCAAGATATTGAAGTTTTAAAATCTGCAAATTTTCAGGGTTATTTCCGCAGACGACAACACATTTTTTTTTTATTTCTATAGCATCTAGAGGCCTAATTTGCCCAAACAAATTACATATATGAGTTCCCCTCACAATTTCACCCAATTTCAAAATAAAATCAGTCGAAACGGAGTCCGGGAAGTGAAGTTATGAGCATTTTAAATTCAACAGTTTTTCAGGGTTTTTCGAGAAAAAGCCGCGATTTTCTTTCGTAACTTATTGTTCTATTTTTTTGGTTTTTTCATGATGGTTGTGGGACCGAAGAGTTCATAGGGTGCTCAGATGGATATTTCCTCTAAAAACCTCAAATAAATTCTACAAATTACTGAAGCATTCAAATCTCAATCATATGACATAATGGATGTCAAGTTGGATGGTCTCACAAACTACCTCAGTGATAGTTTCCGTAGTATTCAAGATTCATTGGATAGCATGTAGGAGAGATTTATTATGGAGGACATCAAGGATGAATATAATCAAGAAATATATGTTTGGTATGATTTTGAGGCTGATTGCGATGATTGGTATATGGATAGTTGTCGTTTCTGGGATGACAACCACTTCCATATTTTATTTGATGACTCTACTCCACCTTCTGTAGAGAACATCAATGTCTCACATCAAGAGCTAGTTACCAGTGTCAAGCCTGCATATTATACAATGGTATTGTTCCTTCCGGATTCATATTTGATCATCTCCCACTATGTGGATGGATATTCTTATTTGGATCCACATGATAGGTGTCAGTATTGGGAGCATCATTTTCAATTGGTTATTGGGTGTCGATATCTTCCATGTGGGGTTCACATGAGCAATTGGACATGGGACCGTGGTTTACAATGGTGATTGGACTAGTTCAGCATGGTGGCTTCCATTTCTTAATGGGACCCTGGTTCTCTAGTTTACTTCAACACTATGGTCCACACTTGTCAATGGGACCCTGGTATATGGTTGTACATCAAGCGTTGAGGACAATGCTTTCATAAGAGGGATGGAATGTAAGGTAGCTAGAGAGGTAGTGGGGGGCCTAGAGAGCCCATAGTGATAATAGTGGAGGCCATTCAGTGTAAGGTGGACTAGGTCCACTATATTATTAAATAAGGCCCACAATGGTAGTTAGATATAATAAATGAGTAGTTAGATATAATAAATGTAAGAGGACTTCTTAGAAGGTTCTACTTCTAGAAGATTCTTCCTCTAGAATGTTCTTAGGTAATGGTAGCACTATATAAAGGGGTTCAAGCAATGTAATGGGACATGAAAAGAATTATTGTATTTGGAGCGGTAGCTCAATAGGAGGAAGCCCCCTCGAAGAGGCAAGTGAACATGAGAGGATCCCTTCCATAATAGGATCCATTGTATGGTGTTGCCCTACCTCAAGGGTTTGATAGTAATAAAAGAGATTTTGAATATTGTTCTTCTATATTGCTCCGTGGATCTATTGTGTATTCATTATTTGTGCTAATTATATTTGTAGATCTATTCAGGTTCTTAACACTAGGAATGCACACACACATGAACACTCTCTCTTTATTAGAAGTGTGCATGCATTCATAAGCATACAACCTCAAGGTTCCAAAACTGTGCTAACTTGGCACCAAATCACTAATTTCAAGAATACATGAACATTCTTGAGCACGTGTGTGCTTAGGAGTGTGCACATTCTCAGGTTACATTTTATTGGGAAAACAAATCGTTACTTTTCCATTGTTACCCAACATACCATGTGAGGAATTTTAACTATCATTGAACAAATTGACAAACAATTGAATGGGAACAATTGAGGATTCATTGCACATTTAGTGCATTTTCAGGGGTCAGTGCACATGGAAAGCGGAAGTTAGTTAGAAGTAGTTAGAACTTTTGGTCCATTTTGTAACGGGCTAAGCCCTAGTGTCAATGTATAAATATGTAAAGTATTTTGGGGTAGAAGTAGTTGTGGCATCATTTATTGAACTTTGGTAGTTGGTTGATGAGTTCGTGAGTTGAGAAAGACTAGTTGGTGTGTGTGAGGAGTAAGGAAGAGTGAGCTAAGTGTGCACTTTCTGAGCAAACTACAAGGGCATGTTGTGTTATAACTGGGATATTTTGTATGAGCACGGTGTGCATCTATTATAAGATGATGTTGAATGATAATATAAGAAGCTTGTTGTTGTGGATGTATCCCAGTTTGGGGTGAACCATGTTAAATCTTTATGTTATGATGTATGTTGTGTTGTGTTTTGTTTCTGTTTATGGTGCACATGTAATGAATGAATGGTTAAAATGAATATGTTAGATGCTTTGATGATTCTTCACATAGGATATATGAACGAATGTTAAATGTAATATTTATGATGAATGCCTCATATTCCCCCATGACCGTGGAAACTTGGTTGTTGCATTCCCCATAGGTACCTCGGGTGAGACTTCACCTTCTTGAGGGTGATGCCTAAAGTGCCGGTATCTCTAGGTTTTTGTTGGTGAATTAATGTTGAACCCCGGGTATGCCCATTGCACACTAACAAATGGTTTCGTTGTTGGGATTGGGATCTGTGATTGAGGGGAATGTGGAGGCCGACTAACCAAGAGATAGGACAATGGTTAGAGATGAAGGAGCACGAGTTATAGAGGTATGCTTTTACATATTTTCATGAGATTTTCTTTGTTGTTTTTATGAATGTTTTAGCGAAGTGGATATAAACATTAGTTGAACAGAACAAAATGTTTTTCACTACGGTTCTAAGGAATTGTACCCCTGAGTTGATTCAGCAAGTTAATGCAGTAAGAAATAAGGTATCACGTGCAGTTGATTACTCGTTGGATATTGTGTTGGAGGGTTATGTTACTGAGTTTTCTATAGATTGTACACAATCACAGAGTGTTGTTGAAAGAGAATTCTTCTAGGGTCCATGCAGAAGTTACTTGAAGTCATTGTCTACTTGGCTCAAGATGTTGTTGTGGGACATGGGAGTTATTGTTGAATTTTCACTAGGATAGGCTCAAGCATGAAGTTTATTTCAATTTTAGTGTTTACTTGAGACATAGACAAGTGCAACTAAACCATTAACAATTTGTTGCAATAACCAAGATCACAAGAAGAAATACCATGCACAAGAACACAAGAAATATCCTGGGAAATCCTTCTCAACAAGGGTAGAAAACCCAGCCAATCCTTTTCTATATTCTCAAGAGAAATACCTCCCACACCATAGACCTAGCACACAAAAGGGTGCTCTCAAAAACCAAGAAGGCTAGCACCCAAGAGAGGTGCGCACTTCAGCCCTATAACTTGTACTTGCTGGAAGTTCCAAAATCACATGTGTGTTGTGTTTCCACAATGGGGAAATCACCTTTATTTATATTAGACTGGACACATCAAAAGTGGTGTCTATTGGAACAATAGGGCCGACCTCAATAACTCATAATATAATTAATAATTACCATATTAATTATCTTTTACATTAATTATCTTTCACTTTATGGTGGGGCTGACCTGTACACTTTACATCACAATTACGGTTACAGGTAAATATAACTCTTAGAAAATATAGCAAGGGATATCACACACCCACTAGTGCTCAGCCACTAGGGGCACATTCACATGTGCTCAACCACATGGATGTCCAACTCAACAGATCTATATTTCACTAAGTCTCACAGGAGAATCATCTGGACACACACACACTAGTGCTCAACCACTAGGATCACGTCCACCTGTTCTCAGCCATAGGGACGCCCTACTCAACAGATCTATATCTCAATGAGTCTCACAAGAGAATCATCTGGAGTACCACATCCTATCAACTCTCTACACAGTGGAGAACAATAAACCCATCACATGGGCTCCTTCACCCCTCATAGGGGTACACATTGTTTCATCTCAAGCGACACACCCTTCTCATGGGCATCTTACTTACATAGGGGCACACAACATTCCATATCCATCTCAGAGAGAAACGACACACCCATCTCATGGGAATATTCCTTACACATGGGCACACAACATTCCATCTCCGTCTCAGAGAGGAACAACACACCCATCTCATGGGAACACCCAACTCATGGGCTCTCTCACATGCCGACTAAATCAGTTTGTGTCTTGGAGGATGTCTCACGCAATTGTAATAATCAACACTCTCTCTCAGATAGGGAGGAATTCTCCACCAGGCCAAGTCTCTCATGAAAGTACTCAAACTTCAGCTTAGAAAGTGGTTTGGTGAAGATATTTGCAATCTGCTCATGTGTAGGAAGGTACTGCACGTGTACTGCTTCCTCTGCACCATGTCTTTAATATAATGATATTTTATCTCAATATGTTTTGATCTATCATGAAACACAGGGTTCTCAGAGAGCTTCACACAACTCTGCTTATCACAATGAATAATGGTGGGATCCATCTCATGATCAAATAAATCCGTCAAGATTTTGTGAAGCCACACTGCTTTGCAAATTTCCACGCTTAAGGCTATATACTCTACTTCTGCAGTACTCAAGGCCACAGAGCTTTGTTTCCTGCTGCACCAGGAAACCATGGCAGACCCCAAGGTAAAACAACAACCAGATTTTATCTTCCAGTCCATTACACTCCCCGCCCAATCTGCATCGTCATATCCCTACAAATTCAAGTCTACACTAGAGGCATATCTCAGGCCATATCCAATTGTTCCTCATAGATATCTCAATACATGCTTCATTGTTATCCAACGAGTCTGTCTCGACTGACTCATGAACTGACTAAGTACATTCAATGCATAGCATATATCATGTATAGTGTTAACCAGATACATCAGTGATCCAATCAGTTGTCGATACAAGTGTGTATTAATCTCACCTGAATCAGTAGAATAATTATTCATTTTCTTCAAATCCATCACCATTGGTGTAGGCATGGATTTGCACTCTGTCATACCAAACTTCTTCAATATATCCACTATTTATTTTCCTTGACTCAAGAAAATCTCATCAGTCCTCTACCATACTTCTAGTCCCAAGAAGTAGTGCATCATACCCAGATCCTTCATCTCAAATTTAGTAGTCAATGCTTGCTTGCATTCAACAATAAGTCTTTCTGAAACGGTGAGGAATAGGTCATCCAAATATAGGACCAATATTAAGCATTCGTTACCAGCAATATGGTAATATAGGTTTGGATCCGTTTCACTCTTGTTGAAGCCCAAACTCATCAAGAATCCATCAATTTTCTCATACCAAGTACGAGGTGCTTCCTTTAGTCCATACACACATTTCTTCAACCTTCACACATGAGATTTATCGTTGTGTATTACAAATCCTTTTGGATGCTCAATATAAACTTCTTCCTCAATATCACCATTGAGAAAGGTTGTCTTTACATCCATCTGATGTAGTTTCCAACCCATGGATGTAGCTAGTGCAATGATAGTACGGATAGAAGTATATCAGGCTACTGGAGCAAATGTCTCATCATGGTCAACTACCTCTACTTGTGAGAGTCCTTTGGCTACAAATCTCGCTTTGTATTTCTCGATACTTCCATCAGCTTCATGATTGATCTTATAGATCCACTTGGAAGTCACTACAGACTTCCCTTTTGGTTTTGGAACAATATCCCATACATCATTATTCAATATAGACTGATATTCTTCTATCATGGAATCTCTCCATACCTTCTCACCTGTAGCTTCTCCATGAAAAGAAGTCTCAAAATCAATGATGTGGCTCATGGCTGAAAGGTAGCTCGAAAATATATTTGGTCTCTTTCTCTCTCGGGATGTGCCTTGAGGTGTTGCATGTCCCTCTGCCTCCTGCAGAGTCTATCAATCCCATTCAGGCCTTTTATTCCCTACTACAATATCTCTAGGGATATCAACTGGAGAAACTAGATCAGCTGAACAACTGGATCAACTAGAATAATGTTTGTCTCCCTATGAATTGTTGAAGGGGGAGAAGGTACTGTCTCACTGTCAATCTCCATATGAGATTTTCTGGATCTTTCAAAGGCTATTTCTTTTTCAAAGATAACATATCTTCTTATCTCAATTTGTCTCTGACCAAGGATGTAGTTCTGATATGCCTTCGAATATTCATTGTATCCCACAAATGTACCCTTTCTCCCTGAAGGGTCTAGCTTGGATCTCTTCTCTTTGGGTACATGAAAATATACTGGGCACCCAAATATCCTGAAGTGTCCAATATTAGGCTTCACTCTGGTGAAGGATTCTTCAGGATTTATGTTTTTCAAAATATGGTGAGGACTCTTGTTTTGAAAATATACCGTTGTCATGCATGCTTATGCCCACAGAGTCATGGGTAGACTTTGATCATGTATCATCGCTTTGGTTTCCTCAATGATGGTTCTTTTCTTCCTCTCTGCAACCCCATTTTGCCGAGGGTTGTAAGGAACTGTGTACTCCCTCTTGATCACTTCTTCAATACATAAATTGTTGAAATCCTTGGAGGTGTATTCTCCTCCATTATCTAATCTTAGTACTTTGATCTTTCTTCCGGCCAGGTTCTCGACCTGAACTTTGAATTCTTGAAATTTTGCAAGAACTCCATCCTTGTTCTTCAGGAAGTAAATCTAAGTTTTCCGAGAGTGATAATCTATGAAGAGTGCATAGTACAAATATCCATTCAGGGAGGCAACAATCATTGACCGACACACATCAAAATGTATCAAGTCCAAGATTTCCTTGGATCTATTTTCACTGCTCAAGAGGGACCCTTTGACATTTTTTCCAAGAGCACAACCTTTGCAAACACCTTTATGCTGAATTTGTATCTTTGGAAGGCCTGTTACCATTTTCCCTAGAGCTGGGAGAGCTCTATAATGAATGTGAGCAAGTCTCCTATGCCATAGCTCACTCAAGCTGATAGTATTATGTAACAGGGCCTGGACTAGTCTGATGGCTAATTTGTATAAGTTGTTTTCTTGAACACCAATTACTTTGGCAGAATTTATATTTGAGTCCTTGTGCCATGCAAGAAATTTTCCTTTAGAAAAGGTAACCTTGTATCCTTTTTCTTCTAAGGCAGAAATGGAGGCAAGGTTCCTCTTCATCCCAGGTACATATAGTACTTCACTTAGTTGAATATGCATGTCAGAATCTAGTTGGAAGGTAGAAGTTCCAACCCATTTCACATTATATTTGGCATCATCTCCAAGGACAACATGTAGATTGGTCTCTTTCTCAACAAGGTTAGTCAAGTGATCTCTAAAACCGGTCATGTTCCTGGAGGCACCATTGTCAATTAGCCAAGTATCGTCATTAGTAGGAACCATACCTTAGAGTGTTGACATGAGTAAGAATGCTTCTTATTTGATGTCTTTGTCTCTCTGAATTCTTGTCTTCCAGGAACTGTATTTGCTTGATCTATCAAGCTTATCTCCCATCATAGTTATGTTCATCATATTTTAGATTCTTCACAAACCTTTGCTAACTAGGATAGAAAACCTAACAACTAGGCTAGGCTAGAAACCTTAGGTTTTTTTGGGCTTATGACTACCAACAATAAGCCTTGAAAGTCAGAAGAACATTGGTGAGTTGAGAAGCTCCTTCAATGAGTTGCAGAAACCCTAATTCTGAAATTTCTACAGAAAATTGTGAAACCCTAGAAACCCTAGGGCCAAAAATAAAAAATGCTCAGAAATGCAATCTAAAACTTGTCAGAGGTGCGCTGAGGGAGGAAATACACTCCCATGAAATTCTTAGCCCCAATTTCCAAGTATTAAGTGTTGGAACACCCAAAAAGAGAGGGTCTTATAGATTTTATGGAAACCCTAGGAGGGTCGTACGGTTATGCAGAAGTGAGAGGATCATTGGTAGATGCTTGTGCAATGGGTTCTTCAAGACCTAAGATTTGATACCATGTTGAATTTTCACTAGGCCAGGCTTAAGCATGAAGTTTATTTCAATTTTATCATTTACTTAAACCATAGACAAGTGCAGCTACACCATTAACAATTTGTTGCAATAACCAAGATCACAAGAAGAAATACCATGCATGAGAACAGAAGAAATATCTTGGGAAACCCTTCTCAACAAGGGAAGAAAACCCATCCAATCCTTTTCTATATTCTCAAGAGAAATACTTCCCACACCATAGACCTAGCACACAAAAGGGTTCTCTCAAAAACCAAGAAGGCTAGCACCCAAGAGAGGTGTGCACTTCAACCCTAGAACTTGTACTTGCTGAAATTTCCAAAATAACATGTGTTTTGTGTTTCCTCAATGGGGAAATCACCTTTATTTATATTAGACTGGACACATAAAAAGTGGTGTCCATTGGAACAACAGGGCCGACCTCAATAAATCAGAATATAATTAATAATTACCATATTAATTATCTTTTACATTAATTATCTTTCACTTTATGGTGGGGCCGACCTGTACCATTTACATCACAATTAGGGTTACAGGTAAATATAACTCTTAGAAAATATATCAAAGGATCTCACACAACCACTATTTCTCAACCAGTAGGGGCACATCCACCTACTCTCAGCCATGGGGACGTCCAACTCAACATATCTCTATTTCACTGAATCTCACAGGAGAATCATCTGGACACACACTCACTAGTGCTTAGCCACTAGGATCACATCCACCTGTGCTCAACCACAGGGACGTCCTACTCAACATATATCTATATCACTGAGTCTCACAGGAGAATCATCTGGAGTACCACATGGTCTCATCTCTCTACACAGAGGAGAATAGTAAACCCATCACATGGGCTCCTTCACCCCTCACAGGGGTACACATCGTTTCATCTCAAATGACACACCCATATCATGGGAATATTCCCTACACAGGGTCACACAACGTTCCATATTCATCTAAGAGAGAAATGACACAACCATATCATGGGCATCTTCCCTACACAGGGACACACAATGTTCCATATCCATCTCAGAGAGGAACGACACACCCATCTCATGGGCACACCCAACTCATGGGCTCTCTCACTGGCCGACTCACTCAGTTCGTGTCTTGAAGGATGTCTCACACAACTGTAATCATCAAAATTTATGAATATGGAATATGTTTTCCTTATTATCTAAGTGCCTTCACGCACATAGGGGAACTAGGGGTTGACTAGAAAATCGCCTCAATGTATGGAAGAAAAGGATGCAAAAAAGAAGGAATAAGGAACAAATGGGAGGAGGATGTCAAGAGAAGAAGACTGTGCAACAAATGAAGATATTGGAGTATTGCACAGTGGTAAGAGATTTAGGGCAAATAAGAAGAGAACTGTGGTTGAGAGAGAGGGACACCATAGTGAGATTGAGGAAATAGATGTTGGTGTAATACTCTAGATCGAAGAAATTATATGCATAGAAGGGAAAGACCATCAACTCATTCCAATAGAAGAGGATCCCACTCAGATCAATATTTGTGTCAAACCCACAACCTCGCGTGCATCCCCAAGAATTGAGGTAAGATCAGGAGCTTTGTCAATTATAGTTAGTGAAGGAAGTAAAGGTAGTACTAAAAGTAGTCACAACAGTTGAAGTAGTACGATGAGTCAGAATCAAATAGTATTATTAGGAAAGAATATTGCGCAGAACACTATGGTAGGGGTATATCCTACTTTAAGAATGCATGTCTTCCATGGAGTGGGGACAAAGGATCCAAAACAACATTTGTTTGTTTGTGAAGCGATATGGACAGTGAATAGGGTCCAGGATGATGATGAAAATATTGTGTAGTTGGAAACGACATTCAGAGATCACACATTACTATGGTACATGAAATATCATAATACTACACCTACAGGACAAAGTAGAAAATTGACAGATGTAAGAAAAGGTTTGTTGAAAGAGTTTGAGAAGCCTAAGTTCGAGTCACAGTGCATTACATAGCTAAAGGAAATCAAGAAGATAATGAATGAATCCGTGTGGGATTACGATCAAAGGTTTAAGATATCAAAGGATCGACTGACATTCCATATTCTAGATAAACAACATATGGAATGGTTTATCGCAGGATTGTTGCCACATATACACTTCCCTTTGACGTAGTGGAAGATTACATCACAGTTGGAAGCCTTAGAAATTGATATGAAATTGGAAGCATCCCCTGTAGGAGAGAATGGTGCATGGATGGCTCAAATTCATTTGAAGTTAGTTGCATTGACAATCCAGTTGCAAGAGATATCTAAAGGGAAAGAAAAGAGAGAATAAATCTGGTGCATTTCCTGCAAAAGGGAAGGAAATCATAAGAATGAGTGCCCTACTTTTAGAGAGTATTTGGTTGCAGGGGCTCTAGATCCTTTACGAGTATGGTGTAAGATATGTAAGATGGTGGGTCATCACACTAATGCTTTTCCGTTGATGTATAAGTACCAGAGTACTGTGAGAAACTTGTTTTGTAACTTTTGTTACTCTGACGAACACGATGAAAATTAATGTCATGCACTAGATCTGATGAGAGAACATGTTGCATATGCATACCAAGTCCAAAGGGAAGAAGGACCAAAAGGAGGAGTAATGCAGTATAATACAACAAAAGGTTATTGTTTGGGGTCTTTTTTCACAGGAGTGAGTAAAAGAGAGTCCCTTAACCACCTTGGTAAGCCAACAAAGAAGAACATAAATGTGGTTAGAGAGTTAGTGAACCTTCAAATTAGAAACACAAATACAAATAAAGTGAAGAACAAACAACACTAAGAGCCAAAATAAACAACTATAATAAAATGATGCATGGAATTGAACACATGGAATGGTCACCCAATAGAACTAAATCTTCGAAATGAGTGCACCAAGAGGAGAAATATGGGACTATGAATCCCCTATTCCTCCTAAGGGAGGGATCTTTGATCCCTCAAAAACTAGAGCTATTACTCTCCAATGGTGAGTTTACAATGATGAAAAATTCCCAAGGCTTAGCTTCACAAGAGGTGTAAAGCTTGTCCAATGTTACACTTTCTCAACCTATGGCTCAAGGGAAAGATGGATTTCTCCAAGAGAATATGAACATCATAACAATGCTATGTATTTCTTCCTTTTGTTCCATACAATGATCCTCTATTTATAGGAGGATGGCAAGATATTTCACAACTAGTTTCAAGTGTGAATGAGAGGTATTTGGATGTACCTTCCATCCCTTTCAATGATCCCAATGCGGGATTTTAGGGAGATTTTTGGTATGGGTGAGATCCACTTCATTCCATAAGTGGTTAAGGCCCGACCAAAATCATCAATGCATTGTTTCCACATCTGCGCGGGTTTGTCAATTGCCAATAATGTAGGGCATGCACTGTGCATGTTGTACACTATTTTAGCCTACGCGAATGTGCATGCATTGTATTTACTGAATGTGCATGAAAATTCAGGACCATTTTGCATAGTGTTGTGATTATCTTTTCAAACTGAATTTGATCATCTTGTAATTATTGGTAGTATGTTGTACTTGTGATGCCTTTTTTTTCATCCATTATTTGTATTTTTTTGAGCAATGTTTTGGTGATAACAGATTCCCTTGATGTGTGAGGTTAGGATCACGCATATAGTTGAAAGACATCAACGTTTCTTTCTCCTAAAATTCTTGTAAAAATAGGAGAGTTGTAGCTACTATTTAAGAGGGACTGTGAGAGTGACCTGCCAAAGGAAAAGGGAATTCAAAGTAGTACCAAAATTCTCCAAAAACAGAAATGAAATGTTGAATTTTTGTACAAACGAGGTGGGAATTCCCCATGCTCGTGTCAAGAAACCAAAATAATATGATTGTAACTAAAAATTGTTGATGAAGTTGATATTTGTAGCACCCTTGAGGGTGTCAATAATGACAGATGACAGTTTTGTGAAATGAACTAGCTCTGAATCGAAGGGTAAATGACTCTGAGGCATTGATGGCCTATCACATTCAGAGGTATTCAGCTGGTACTAAAAATTGCAATGGTCGCATAGTAATACCCACTGTAACATGGAACTTTGTTGAAGTCGAATGTTGTGGAGGTCAACGACATCAGAAAGAAATGATGACTCTTTATGTGTCATCTGAGGCTACTCATTGATGGTGGGATGAGAGCCAAGATATTGCTACCTTCCTAGAACCTTGTGTCGATGTCGACGGGGAAGGAGGTGCGACTACAAGAAGTAAGGGGCTTCTTGATATCTATTTATCAAAATGGTATCATGAACTGTATTGGGGAGGGTGAAGGGGATGGTAATCATGAACGATGTCTTGGATATATGGAATATTAAGAGAGGCCCTTGGTTTGGGGAGTTAATGGATGGAAACAACCGTAAAACATGATCTGGTGTTTGGTGGATGGTTATATGTGGGGTAAATTGTGTTGAATGGGTGAGACTGCAAGTAGATGTAAGGTAGGTCAAAATATGGAGGTGTAGGACATGGATGTCTGTGATTTTTCAAGAGTTTGGTTGTGGTAAAAATATCTTGCAGATATGGTGATGGAAGTAAGGCACCCCAACCAAGGGTGACATGGGTTTCTATGTGCCAAGGAAAACGTTGTCGTCTTCAACGAAAAAAATATATTGTATGTACGAGAAAAAAATTATACAAGAAATAAAGAATGAATCATTGTGGCGATTGTACAAGTACATAAATGGGTGCCCTAGTGGAATATGGCTTGGCCTTGTGTAGGCTCAAGTGGATGAAGATGGACTGATGGAGGGTGGGGTCCCCATTGGTTAGATTTTGTACTAGGTAGGTGAATTAAGGGAATGATTGCAGATGGGAAATTGATTATGTACGAGGTGACAGGTTCATGATAATGTCAAGGCATTTGATGTAACCAAAACAATATGATGTGGGATTCCATCGTGGGTAGGGTAGCAAGATGATGATAATAAGTATGAGGCTCATTCTCTGAGGCAAAAGACTCTAGGAATCCTAATCCTAAGAAAAAAATATTAGCGTGAGTTTCGATGTGCTAAGGGAAAACATGTGTAGAACAACTCATGTAGGTGAGAATGCTACCAGATGAAAGTACTAGAATGAAATTGAGGTTATGGTGTTGCAGAGCTAGATGTGGGGGGGCCTAGGGTTACATGTCAAAGGGTGTGATTGGGGTATGCAACTGCTGGTGGAGGGCATTAGTGCATGCCATTTTTGAACATATACCAGAAGGGTTCGAAGGGTGGATATGAATGAAGGTGTGAAGGAGGTTGTTGATGAGTACCTGCACATACAAAACTGAATATCTATCATGAAACATATCTGAAGATAAATCACATATGATAGTTATTTGAGAATTAAATGTGTAAGGATGATGCATACCTTTCCCGAGCCGCAAAGAGGGGCCCCCCAGGGCTCGAGAATGAAATGAACGAACGATGGTACCATTGTGAAGATGACCAGGTAAGGGTCATGGTGGTGTGAACAATGTAGAAAACAAAGCTTGTGTGATCCAGAATGAAGGTGAGGAAGTTTTGTAAAGGGGGCGTATATATGGGTGTGGGGCCCACAATGCCACCTCATTTGTACGTGTCTATGTGGATGTCTTCCAATTTCTCTGTTAGATGGTTTTGAGTGGTACGAGATCCTACGGACCCAGATTCAATGTGCAAGAGAGCCAGGTAATCCATCAAAACATCCTGCATAAGTTAGGTGTTTTTTGGGTGAGGTTGGGGCCATACGATGGGTCGTACGGTTGATTTGTTGATTGGGTAGAGAGGACTGTGTGAGGGAAGTCTTGGTTCCTGCACACATGAGTGCGGTTTTTATTGATATAGTCTTGCATGAGGTGTGCAACCGTGTCAATATTTAGCATGCATATGTGCGCGAGGATCATGGCTTCAGTCACGCGGTCGAGGTTGGGGATGAGCGCAACTATTGTGGGAAAAACCACACTCATTTGCACGAATGTTAGAGGTGACATCACACATATGTGCATGGTTGTTGGGTGCGTAGTCGCACTAGAACTGTGTGTATGTTGGAGAAATAATCATGAAAACGTGTGCAACTATCAGTGGTGCAGTCACGCGAAAGTGTGTGACTATTAGGGGAACAACTACATAGGGAAAATGTTGACTTTTTACTAGTGTGATAAGTTTTATTGACGAGAAAAATTAAAGAAATATTGTTGGATTGGGTGCAGGTGACAGAGCAGAGGGTTAGGATTTCAGTCTAGTGGTGAGAAAGGGACTGGGAGTCACTACAGAGGATGGTGGGAGATGATCCCCATATTCAGCGCCACTTGGCCCAAGCTAGGTTTCTACGATTTTTTGACTGTTTGTTGATTCGGTCCCATGATGTGCTATTGGACTTTATCATTCAGATGTGGCGGCCCGAGCGATAATTGTTTGAGGTGCGGTGGTGTGACCTCTGCATTATAGTGGATATTGATATCTATTTCATCACTGGGATCCCTTTTCGAGGGACTGAGCTGCTGACACGGCCTAGGATTCTGTCGAGGTGACGATAGAAGTGATGGTTGAGTGACATTGCTCAGGGATGGAAGTTATGAGTGACGAATTGATTAATATAGCCATTATTGACTTGTTGGAGACACATGTGTTATGCATGATGATCGTGTGGACTTTTGGGTCTCTAGGGACCAAACGAATCTTGGGGGCATTGATGGTGATTGTAGAACGATCCATGGAGGGTCGTATGTACATATGGGAACGTGTGATGCAAGCTTGTATTGTGGTGGAGCTTGACAAGTGTGCCTCTATGAGAGGCAAATAATTTTCATTTGGGTCCATTGTATGTGCCTTCATTTTTGAGAGGGTTCTCTTTTTACGCCTGAGGGTGATTTTGGACCCGCTCGAGATGTGGGACCCTAGACTAGTGAGATGGGGAAGTTGTTTCCTTGCTAGGGCAGTGGTGAGGTGGGACATTATTTTACGTCGTTGTTTGAGGGGTCTGGTGGAAGAACCCACATGTGTTTTTGGACTTCCCTTATCATGGCATCAACTTGTGACATCACCCAGACATGTGTCTACTTCCAGGTGAGCTCTGGGATGAGGGAGGTGAGTTTGTTGTATTTTTGTATGTTTCAACATTCTTTAATTTTTGTGCTTGTATGTACATATTACTAATACAAATTTGTGTTTTGTTTATGCAGATGTTGGACCTAGTGGTCTGGAGGATGAGGTTGCACAAGCCGTAGAGGATGAGTGAGAGACTAAGGGGAGGGTGAGGAGGTGCCGACGATACAATGATCTGGGTGCTAAGCCATCACATGTTGTGAGGGAGAGCCCCAGTCATGCCTAGGTGATGGAGGATGTGGCAACGATGGTCTATGAGTCACATGATTCGCGGAGGAGCTTAGAGATCATATTTGACAAAGTGCCTAAGGATCTTTGGCCATAGGTTAGAGATGAGTGGATACTAGAGCAGTGCATATGAGGGGACCCACAATGGCGATCCTTGATTTGATGGGAGACGGTAGAAGGAGATGTTGTGACGGTTCAAATTCTGGCTAGAGACATGCCTCCTGTGGGTGAAGAGTGACCTAAGTGAGAATCACCCTAGGTGATCTTTTTAATCTGTGTGGGCATTATCTGGTTTTATATTGATGTACATGAGTTTATGAACTCCTATTTTGTATGGACTGAGGGAATATGTTGGGTATGGGGCCTAGCCATGGGGTTAAGGTAGGTTATGTATTTTTCTATCAGAAAATACGTATGATCGTTGATCTATATGTGTGTGTGTGTGTGAGAGAGAGAGAGAGAGTGAGTAGACAATTTGATGATGATTCTTCTGTTGTTTTGGTATATTTGTGTGATGTGTTGATTGCTTCCTTTTTATTGATGATGTCATATGTTGAAATTTTTGTTTAATGTGATAAATGCTAATCTAGTACTTGATTAGCCTTGTGATCTGCAACCTGGTTTAGGCTCCTAGAAATATGAGTAAATGTGATTGACTCAAAATTTCACAACATAAGTTTGTGCGGTAAAGGCATGGATCACGAACACGATAGACATTGTTCAACTATAAGACGATGAGATGGGAGTCCAAAAGGACATTGAGGTGATGGATATGGAGGTGACTGACCTCAGAGAGGAGTTCGATGACAGAGGAAAAATCAACTTGATTATTGGTGGCAGGGATGAGGCATATACGATTGGAGTGGAGTAATACATGGTCGGGGGTGTAAATGGCCCAAGATGTCGAAGAGATATTTTGATTCCAATGACTAGTTCCATATTCCCACCTGATGTGATAAGTGAATGGAGGATTCATATGTAAAAAATAAGGACAAAGGATTAGGCCCATACAGTGGGAAGGCTATGTGAAAAAAGGATAAAAACAACTAAGAAAAAGAAAGAAAAGTGTAAGGTAGAGTGGCTACACTTAGAGGTAGAATTTATTTAGGTGTAACCCATTGCCAAGGTCCTTGAGTGTACATCCTTCAGGGTGGACCAAAATGTAGGCACCTTTGGTGAGGCAATGGAAAATGATATAGGGACCTCGCCAAAGGGACTCAAATTTCCTATGGCCTAGAGTTCCATGTGTGATATCGTAGGCCAATACAAGGTCTCCTTCGATGAAGGAATGAAGGTTAACTTGACGATCGAAGACGACCTTGGAATATCATTTCTTGGCTACTTCATTGTTTTGTAAATATGATCGACGATCTTTATCAAGATATTCGAGGGCTAGCAGTCATTTCTCAAGTGGAGGTGTATTTGGTAAGAGCTCAATTGCAGTGCGCAGGGTAGGTATTTCACACTCAATGGGAAGTACATATTCCATGCCATGGACAAGATGGAAAGGTGTGAAACCTATGGAAGTTTTGAATGTTGTACGATATTCCCATAAGGCTGAAAAACGTTAATGATGCCAGTTGGTCTTATGTTTGTTTATGATGCATCGAAGCATTGTTTTCAAGACTTTGTCGACTACTTGAACTTGCCCATTAGATTGTGGGTAGTAGGGGGAGGAAAATTTGCGAGTAAATCCCAATTTGGCAGATATCTTTGCAAAGACTTCATTCTCAAATTGTTTTTCATCGTGAGACACTAGTTGAAGGGGGACTCTGAAGTGGGAGATAAGTTGGTTAAAGAAGAAGTGATAAATCATATCTTTTGTATTATTGAATGTGGACATGGATTCTGACCATTTTGTGAAGTATTCGACGACGACTGCAATATACTTGTGCCCATTGTTGGATGGGGGATTACAAGTCATGAAATAAATGCCACATTTACAGAAGGGGCCATCTGTGATGACGAGATGGAGAAGGGAAGGTGGTGCTCAAGTTTTGTGTGCATATAATTGAAATTTGTAGCAACATTTGACTGCATGGATGTAATCATGAAAATTAATGGAGAAAAATTAACTGGACCGAATGATTTTTTGTGCAGTGGACATGCCAAAGAGGTGGTCTCCACATGCCCCACTGCAAGGCATCATCAGAGTATGGTTTCGAATCCCCTACAATAAAGGACATCTCCTATGAGGAGGTAGCGTGAGTCTTGGTGATGGATTCTATGGTGATCATCTCGAGAGAGGTGAGGGCCAAATTTTTGTGTTCGAAGATAAACAAGAGTATCTTTGTACCATGGGTCATTAGACAAAATTAGGAACAAATGTTCGTTGGGGAAATATTCATTAACAGGGGGATCAGATAAGTTAGATGGAAAGTCGACCATGAGTTCGGCCAGGATGAGGGATTTTTTTTCTTTTGGGGGTGGTGAACTCTAGATCATATTCTTGCAGAATAATGATTCATTGAGAAAAGTTTCCATTGATCTGGTGGTGACTAAGTAGGTAGTGCATCAAATTGGAATCTGCTATGAATTTGGTAGTGCAAAGCATGATATAGTGGCGCAGCTTTTGCACAGCGAGGACAATTGCGAGGGATATTTTATCCTCATGATTGTATTTGAGTGGGTGTCCTCAGAGGTTTTTGTTGATATAGTAGATAACATGTTCGCGTTGATCATCATCTACTTGAATGAGAACATGAGCGATTGAAACCTCTGATGCATAAAAGTATAATATATAATCCCTATCATAGTCTGGTGGACTAATTAAGGGTGCGTTTTTGAGTGCCTCTTTGATTGAGTCAAATGCGGCTTGGCATGTTGGTCCCATTTGAATGGAATCGTGTCAAAGAAAATGTAAGAATCCATGGGCACGAATGGCATAGTCAGGAACAAAACGTCGTAGGAAATTGGCTTTGCCTTGGAGACTTTTCAATTGACGTAGGTTCTTGGCAGGAGGAATCTCATTGATGGGTTGGACCTTGAGGGGGTTGATGGTGATTCCTTGTTGGGAGATGATGAATCCCAATAGGCAGCTCGCAGTGACACAAAATACACATTTAAGGGGGTTCAGTCAAATATTGTATCTTCGACAATGTTCAAAGATGATCTGTAAATCCTCGATGTGTTGTGAGCTCTTTTTGGAATGAGCAGTGAGGTCATCCAAGTAAGAAATAATAATGTGAACCATATCATGACATGAATATTGATCCGGATTATGTTCAGAATGAAATGAAATTAGAGAAATTACAATGAAATACTCACGAAAATGGCTAGAAACAGAGAAATACAACAATACTTGATTTCTATTAATGAAAGAATTGTAAAGAGACTATAAAAATACAGAGTGCAAGACTCTCTAGAATGGTGACAACTTTATCTCTAAGAAGAGATGTGATGGCTACGATTGTAACATCCCCGGGCCACCCAAGCCGAGCCATGCTACTCCAGATAACGCTCTGATACAATTTTGCAACGTTCCCAGCCACCAACAGGCTGGGCATCATCATTTAGTAAACATATTTTTGCTCTGATACCAATTTGTAATCTCCCCAGTCACCAACAGGCCAAGCACGCTACCTCAAACAAAGCTCTTTTGTGGAAATATTCACATATAAACTTAACAGGAAATGAAAGAGATGATATGGAAACATACATGCAGCCAAACACATGATATTATTACAAGAATCATAGACATGCACTTAAATACATTATTTAACCATTAAGCACATAAAATATACTTCTCTCTTAATTGAAGTACACCAACTGCGTGCAGACCTTCTACGAACCTCCCAGACTTATACCACGCTGCTCATCGCTCTCAGTAGTGGGTCACCCCCGAGCCGAGACTAAACTCAACTGGGAAAGGGATTCCTAGGCTAGGCAAGGACAACAGGAAGTTTCACAATACAACATGAAGGATTTCCTCCAAGGAGCCACTTACGCCCACAACTAACAGAATCACATTCCTCACATGCATGTCCCACCCCAGGAGTATACACCTTCATTGCCCCACACTCCATCGGCTTCTTCACCTCCCTTTTCGTGGATTCAACAACATGATAGATCAGGAATTCTCAAAGATCTGTAGCTGCTACTGCACTCCCTCCAAGAGAACTAACTTCCTCATCACACACTCTCACCTGGAGAGAGTTGCTCACAGGCCTGACATCCTGGTTCTTCTATCCATGGGCCTGAAAACCTGCTTCTTCACTCCTGATCCTCAACACACAAGCATGGTGATGGAAACAACATAAACTAGATGTGGGAACGGTAATGACAAAACAATACACAGGCAACCCGCAGGTTACAGGTGCAACAAGGGTATCAATTCGGGCTTGTTGCAGAGGTTCAAGTGGTTGGGGAATTTCAACAATGGAGTTCCAGGGTTCCTGTGTGCTTGTTGGGTGCACTAGTGAAAAATGGAAAAAGGATCCAAAAATAGTAAGAATTACCACTTATATTTGCATGTGCCTGGGATGCAACATGGCGCTCATGAAGTGTGTTCCTCTCCACTTGGATTTCGTTCCCTTTTCCCAAAGGAACTTAGGATATCAGGGTTTATTTCCCAACTTTATTATTTTCAGGAAATACATTATAATATTCCCTTGGGTTAATCCCTCAAGCTTACCCCTTTCTCCTAGCCTCTCATCCCCCTTCCCTTACCCAGCCTAGTGGATATTAGTCCCCCATAACTCTTCCTTCTTGGTCGATCTACACGCAACGATGTTGTTATATTAATAATATTAATATTTACATGCACAGAACATGCTCATGGCCTTTAACATCTAGGCTCTCCTGCCTAATAAAAACATAATCCTACCAGCTTATAATTACTTGGATCGCCAGCCTACAAAACATGTTACATTCATAATTACAACCAGATCTTGGCCTAGGGATATTACAATCCCCTCCCCTTATTTTTTCACTATCCTCAGTGCAACTCATTTACACAACATCAACAAGATTTTCAAAATATTCAAAAAGATGTGGGTATTCTGCCCGCATAACATATTCGTGCTCCCATGTTGCATCCTCAGGAATGCACCAGGTCCACTGGACCTTTACAAGCCTTATGGATCGATTCCAAATCTTCTTGCTTTTCCATTCCAGTATGTGCACCAGATGCACTTATAAAGTTCCTTCTTGCTCCACCTGAATCACATTCCAATCAATCACATGATTAGCATCAAGTATATATTTCTTGAGAAATGAGACATGGAATACATTATGAATAGTCATGCATGCAGGAAATGAAAGCATATAATCTACTGGTCCAATCCTTTCTAGAATTTCAAATGGTCCACAATATTTGGCTTCCAACTTGGAATAGTTTCCCAGCTTCAGATAACTTTTGTTGGCTTTCACCTTCAAGAAAACATGATCACCCACTTTAAACTCCCTGTGGGTTCTTCCTTTTTCAAAATAGATTTTATTCTTGTCTTGGGTAGCCTTCAAATTCTGCTTAATCTTTAACAATTTCTCTTCCATTTCCCTGAGCAACTCTGGCCCAATTATTTCTCTATCGGCTGGGTTGTCCCATCTTATTGGTGTGTTGCACTTTCTGCCATAAAGTGCCTCAAATGGGATCATCTTCAGTGATGCTTGGTACCCATTGTAGTAAGAAAATTCTACCAAGTGTAGGTAGTCTTCCCATCTGGATGGTTTGTCCATCACATACATTCTTAACATATCTTCTATCACTTGATTTACTCTTTTTGTTTTTCCATCAAACTCAGGATGATAAGTTGTGTTGAAGTTCAGGTTCGTTCTGAACCCCTTGAATAATCCTCTCCAAAACGTTTAGGTAAATTTTGGGACACAATTGTCTTGGGAATACCATGCAATCGTTTTATTTCTCTCATATAAATATTAGCAACATTATATGTCATGTGAGAATTCTTCAAGGGAATAAAATGGGCAGCCTTCGTAAGCTTAACCAACACCACGATGATGGAATAATGTTGCTTGTTTTTTCTGGGTAATCCTATGATGAAATCCATTGTCACTACTTCCCACTTCCACTTAGGAATGGGTAATGGTTGTAGCAACCCAGTTGGGTTTCTATGCTCAGTTTTTACCCTTTGACACTCCATGCATATGACGATGTATTATGCAATTTCTTTCTTCATGCATGGCCAATAGTAATGGCTCTTGACTGCTACCATTGTTCTCTGATATCTAGGGTGCTCATCATAAGGCACATTATTCATCTCTTTCGAGATCATACTCCTCAATTTATGATAACTGGGTACACAAATTATGTTCCTGTACAAGAGTATTCCATCAACTTCCAATCTATAATCTTCTATTTTCTGTAGCATCTTACCTTATTGTAACTTTGTTACCATTTCCATGCACTGCGTATCTGCTTTTCCAGCCTCCAATTTTTTTTCTTTAAGATCGGTTTGATACATGCTAATGGTTGTAGCATGTAGTTCATGCACTCTCCTATTGAGTGCATCAACCACTTTGTTCTTCTTTATTTTGATGTGCTTGATATCAAAGTCATACTCACAGAGGAATCCCATCCATCTACTCTGCCTAGAATTTAAAGTAGGCTGATCAAAAAAATATTTCATACCATTACGGTTTGTTCTTATCTCAAACCTCTTTACCATGAGGTAGTGTCTCCATTTTTTTGAAGCGTTTACTATGGCTTCCAACTCCAAATCGTGAGTGGCGTAGAGCCTTTCATTCTCTTTCAATTTCATGGATTCAAAACATATCACAAACCCATTCTGGTTCAGGAATCCACCCATTCCTTCTTTGCAGGCGTCTGTGAAAACCACAAATTCTTCATCCAGATCTGCAATCTTCAGAATTGGAGCACTGGTTAACATCTGCTTCAATTGTTGGAATATCTTTTCACATTTGTCCATTGAAACTTTACCCCTTTTCTTTGCAAGGAAGTGACTGGGTGAGCAATCTTCAAAAATTCTACAATGAATCTCATGTATTAGCTAGCTAGACCAATGAAGGATCTGACTTTTGTCACATTCTTAGGTGCTTCCCACCCTATAATGACTTCAATCTTTTCAAGCTCTACTTCTATTCCCTCGTTGGATATTATATGCTTCAAATAGTGGATTCGATTTTGGAAAAATGAGCACTTGCTCAACTTAGCAAACATTTGGTGCTCTCTTAGCACCTATAACACCATCCTCAAGTGTTGCTCGTGCTCTTCCTCTGTCTTGGAATATACAAGGATGTCATCCAAAAATATAATGACAAACTTGTCTAAATATTCTCGGAAAACACCATTCATTAAGAACATGAAAACAACTGGTGCATTTGTGTTGATTAAGGTTGGTTGTCATTGATGTCAACCCTTGAAGAAATCCCCATAGCACAAAGGTTGGGTAATGGACCCAATATTGTTTGATGTAAATATGAATCATTATTTTCTTGTCATGGTTGATAATAAGTAGAAATGGATGAACTCCAAAGTGGTCCCCTTATGGTGAAATCCCTCATGGGAAGACGCTTTGCGGATTGAGTTATCCTAGAAGTATGGTTAGAGAACCCATGCTTATTCGTAGAATAATGAGATGAATGCCAGTGAATTTGTCAGTGAAACTATCCTATATGAATAGTGCTTGGCATGCCATTTCCAGTGGTATGTGGAACGTCACATAACTCCTCACGGTTAGAGAGTTATGGCCATGAGAAGTTGGAGAACCCAGGTTTGGGTAAGGGACCCAAGTTTGTTTGATGGATAATGGTATGAGTTTTGATATATTTTCAGGTAATAATATTCTATCTGGATATTACATGTCATTCCATTTTTGGTGGTATGTGGAATGTCACATAACTCCTCATGGTTTGAGATTTATGGCCTTACGAAGTTGGAGGACCCTCATATGTCATCTAGAAGCCCCAAAAGGTCAAAGTAGTCAAAGTGGTTTAAGAGATTTTAAAAGGTAAATAATAAAGTGAAGTGATGAGTGTACTATAATTCAAAGTGAATAAAAAATAAATTAATTCAATAATAAATTTAATTTAGAAATTAGATGTGGGTTAACCCTAAAATAAGGAAAGTGGGAAAAGTGACCTAGAAGATGTTTTTAAGGAAGCTACTTGGAGAGTATAAATAAGAGGCAAGGCTCTCTCATTTAAGACACACTTAAGCATATTGAATACCTATAGTTGTATGAGGTAACCAAAGGATATCTAAGCTGAATTTCTGAGGAAAGTGAAGAAAAGAAGGCCAGAATTCAAGGAAGGATAAATTCTTTTGATGATGCTTTCTAAGGTATGTTTTTTTTAGGTCATCTCACCATTTCCGCAATAAAAAAATTCCTAGAATGATTCAAACTGTGAAATTGCTATGACATTGAGGAAACATATCCAAGTATCCGTGGTAAAATATTTAGCTTGTGGGTCGTTGTATTTTTGGAGTTACACTCCATGGAAAATAGGGTTTGTGGCTAGTCCTGAAACTAGTCAAAAACAGGTGTTTTGGGTAAAAATGTCATAACTTATTTGTAACAGATCCTAATTCAGTAATAAAAATGTGTTGGATAAAGTACATTCTATAGTATTTTTTGTAATAGTTTCAGATCAATTCAACAAATAGTCTGTGTGGCGCACATTCTACAAGGTCGCTCTCTAGAATAAGCCAGAATTCAACAAGTTGTGTCATTTTTTCCATAACTCCTTTTTTGAGAGGTTCCAAGTAGTGACACCTGGAGGAATTGCATAAAACACACTGAAGAACATTGTGTATCAGTTTCATATATTTATTCATTACAGGTACAAAGTTATGATTATTTCAAGTTAGGGTTGTTGACTAATCCAAAACTAGTCTTGTGAGACTAAAGAAACGTTTGATGAAAATGCTAGTATCTTGTTGTTAAAGTTAAGGAAGGTTTGCAGGCATGTGATCATATAAACCAGGTCTATTACAAAGTTACAAATCATATTTGGATGATGAAATTGATGAGGGATTTTGGTTGAGGTACAAGTTGGGTACATGGTTGAGACAAGTAGTTTATGAGTTGACACATACATGAGGTGTATAGTTGATGATGTTGGTACATATTGATGAGTCATAGTTGATGATTACTTGACACATGATTGGCACACACTTGGTACATGGTTGGTTGCACTTGTTTATGGTACAAGTTGATTACAGATTGTTTGGTACAGGTTGGTGCATGGTTGATGCACTTGTTTATGGTACAGGTTGAGGTACAGGTTGATGCATGGTTCATTTTTATTGGTACATGTTTGCAGCGGTATATCTCACAGTGATAGTTTGACAGTGGTTCCATCATTCTACTTCTACTTCAGGGTGGTTGGACGGGGCAATGACAAGTGGTTGTAGCCACCTTTTAGTTGTAGCTAGAGAACATAGGGGGTTGTAGCCTCCTTTTGGTTGTAGCAAGAGAATTGGGGAGTTGGAGGTTGTAGCCTGAGAAACTAGAGGGTTGGAGCCTCCTTCCAATTGCAGCTGGAAAACAAAGGAAGTTGGTGCTTCCAATGAATGTAATTCTTCAAGACATATAAGATAAAACATTTTGTAGTTTTCTCCCAATTTGGGTTTCCACGTAAAACATTGGTGTACTGTGTATGTGTGTGATTGTTCATTTCTTATTGCTCATTACTGGATAATAATTCTACATTGATATAACACTTGGATTATTTGGAGAAAAGGGATTAAAATTATGCTATTACTGATTCACCCCTCCTCTCAGTAATCCAACAATTGGTATCAGAGCAGGTTCCTTCAAAAATCAGTTTAACCACTGAAAGGTAGATCATGGAGAGTACCAACTCATATAAAAATGGAATACCACACTTTGATGGGCAGAAGTATTCTTTTTGGAGCATAAGGATGAAGACATATATAGGAGCATAAGGGTTTAAAATTTGGCAATCAATTGTAAATGGATACATAGTACCAACAGTTCCACCAACAAATGACAAAGTAGTGAAACTTGGTCAGAATAATTCCAAAGCTACAAATGCACTTTTGAATGGTCTCAGTGAAATAGTATTCACCAAAGTTGCACATTGTAAATCCACCAAAGAGATTTGGGACACGCTTCGAAATATTTATGAAGGAGATACAAAAGTCAAAGCAACAAAACTTCAAACTTACATAGGTTAGTTCGAACAACTAAAATTGAAGGAAGATGAGAATATTGCAACCTACTTCTTAAGAGTTGACGAAACAATGAATGAAATCATAGGATTGGGAGAAGAAATCGAAGAATATGTAATTGGTCAAAAGGTACTAAGATCTCTTCCTATGAGATTCAACCCTAAAATATCATCACTAGAAGAAATATCGGATTTGAACTCAATAAGCATTGATGAACTGCATGGAATCTTCACAGCATATGAAATGAGAACTGAACAGGAAAATCCAGATGTAAAATAAGTAGCCTTCAAAGCATCCAAAAGATCAAAGAAAAAGAAAAAGTAACAAGAAGAATATAGCAGCAGCATCGACGTCTCGGAAGATGATGAAGAATTTTCCAACTTCGTTAAAAGACCGAACAAGGTAACCAATGGTAGGTATAGAGGTAAGCTTCTTTTAATTTGTTTTAATTATGATGGTATTGGTCATTTTGCTAACAAATGTTCTCATAAGAAAAAGAGAAATGATGAAGGTTACTCAAAAGGCAAACACACATATAAAGGCAAAAGAACTACAAAGAAATATTTCAAAAAAAGCTTATGCATGAAAGAAGACATCTCATCATCAGATGAAGATGAAATCAATGGCAGTGAGACAGGAAGAATTCTATTCATGGCAGTAAAAGATTTTGACAAAGAAGACTCCGAAGAAGAATATGAAGAAGCCGAAGAAGGATATGAAGAAGTCAAAGATGAAATTGAAGAGGTAAAAGTTGACTATCAAGAAGAATTAATATGTGCCATAGAAGTTATCAGAAGATAAAACAAGAAAAACAAGAAACTACAAGCAGAACTAGACAAGAAAAATGACACTCGAGAACTAGAACAAATGATCACAAGATTGAAGGTTCAAATAGAAGAAGATAAAAGAATTAAAGAAGCACTCAAATAACAACTAGAAGAAAATGACAAGATCATTAGAAACTTGGAAGCAAAGATTGTCACACTAATAAAGGATATTCAAAAGAAAAATATGCAGAATAGCTCAAAAGTTCTGGATGACATTATCAACAGTCAAAAATCTCATCTTGACAAGTCTGGACTTGGATACAATCATACAAAAAATGGATCAAGCTCCAAAACAACAGAGCAAGAAACAAATCCAAAAATCTATGCATAAACAATCAAAGGGAATAGGAAGATGTACAAGGAAGATTACAGGGGCACTCCTCCACCAAGAAGATTCAGATTTTAGAATCAACAACAGACAGATAGGCCTCAAGAAGAAGAAGGATTCATAAGAGCACCTTCTTTAAAAATATCTTCAACTCCCAGGTATCAAACTATATTTTTTTGTTTATGTTATGCATGTAATAATTTTGGACATAAATGTGTGAATTGCAGATCTAACAAAATAAACAATAACAACTTTGAGAGTCATACACAAAGGGGTTACTTAAGAAGACCTAGTGAAACACAAAGAATAAGTTACAACAGGTTTGAATCTTTGAGCACTAAAGTGGAATGTTACAAATGTAACAATTTTGGACACATGGCCAAAAATTGCAGAATGACAGTCCCTCCTAAAGAACCTCAACAAAATAACAACAGTCACAGACAAGAACCTTAGAAAACGACATCGATAAGAAAGCAAGATCAATATAGCAATGAAGAATTCACAGTCTCTCTACAAGCTAAAAAGAAGAAACATGGTTGGTATGTTGACAGTGGGTGTTCAAAACACATGACAGGTGATAGAGACAAATTTCTTACATTGCGAAAGGAAAGAAATGGATCGGTCTCCTTCGGAAATGATAATTCAGCCAAAATCATTGGAGAAGGCACAATCCAAATTGGGAACAAGAATAAAAAGGCACAAAATGTTCTACTGATAGAAGATATGAAACATAATCTTCTAAGTGTGATTCAAATGTGTGACCAAGGTCATAAAGTTACTTTCAATTCACAAAAGTGTGAGATAAGAAGAGAAGTTTCAGAGAAATTGGTCAGTACATCTGCAAGAACTTCAAACAACATATATGTGTTAAGTGAAATTGGAAATGAAAAGTGTTGTCTAGGAAAGGAAGATGAAAGTTAGCTATCGCACAGAAGAATGGGTCACATGCATTTTGATAACATTGTCAAAGTCAGCAAAAGAGAAGCAGTCAGAGAAATGCCCCAGATCATGAAACCAACCAACACTTTATGCAAGCATTGTCAACAAGGAAAGAAAACAAAGACCAGGTTCAAATCAATGGAATATTCAACAACAAGACCACTGGAAATTGTGCATACTGATCTAGTTGGAGAAACTACAACAAAGGGCTTAAAAGTGAGAGATATTTTATGTTATTAGTTGATGATTATACAAGAATGACTGCAGTTTTCTTTCTCAAGAACAAGTCAGAAGATTTTGAAAAATTGAAGATCTACAAGGAAATGGTTGAAAATGAGATGGATTCAAGAATAAAATGCTTTAGATCTGATAATGGAGGAGAGTTCATTTCAAAGGAATTTATGGACTACTGCAACAGTCATGGAATAAAAAGACAATTCTTCATTTCCAGGACACCTCAATAGAATGGAGTTGTTGAAATAAAGAACATGACAGTACAGGAAATGGATCGAACAATGCTAATGGATTCCAAATTGACAAATATATTTTGGACAAAGACAGTGCATATAGCAACTCACATTCAAAACAGAGTAATGCTCAGAAAAAACATTGATAAAACTCCCTACGAGCTATGGAAAGGAAGACCAGCAAATGTGAAGCACTTCAAAGTTTTTGGAAGCAAATGCTACATCAAAAGAGAAGATGGAAGAATGGGAAAGTTTGACTCTCGTGTGGACAAATGAGTACTTGTTGGTTACTCAAGTACAAGGAAAACATATAAGTGTTACAATATAATATTGAACAAAGTTGTGGAACGCATCAACATAACAATTGATGAAACATGCAGACCAGAATAAAAGGAAGAAAAAAACAAATCAATGGAACAACTTTTCGAAGAAGAAGAAGTAGAAGATGAAGTAGAAGAGGAAGATGAAGATAATCTGACAGAAACATAAGAGCATGTTTAGCAAGTATCTCCAAAGACACCTAGCAAAAAAGTACAGAAGAATCATCCTTCAGATTAGATTATTTTAAACAAAGATGCAAGAGTTGAGACTAGAAGAAAAATCCATTCACCAGAACAAACACACCTATCACTCTTATCTACAATTGAACCAAACTTCTTTGAAGAAGCCAACAAGCATGAATTTTGGAATAAGGCCATGAATGAAGAATTGGATCAAATAGAGAAAAATGACACATGGGAACTGGTTCCAAGACCAAAGAATAAGAATGCGATCGGCACAAAATGGGTTTTCAGGAATAAATTAAATGAAGATGGACAAGTTACAAGGAACAAAGATAGATTGATATGTAAAGGATATGCACAGATTGAAGGAATTGACTTTGAAGAGACATTTTCCCTAGTTGTCAGAATGAAAGCAATCTGGTTGCTTTTAGCCTATGCATGCTCCAAAAATGTTAAAGTATATCAGATGGATGTAAAATCAACTTTTCTGAATGGGGAAATTGAAGAAGAAGTCTACATTGAACAACCAGAAGGATTTCAGTTGTCAGAGAACATAGATTATCTGTGTAAATTAAAGAAGTCCTTGTATGGTCTAAAACAGGCTCCTAGAGCATGATACTCTAGACTGGATAAGTATCTGCAGCAGGCAGGGTTCAGAAAAGGAAGTGCAGACAACAACCTCTACATCAAGGTAAGTGAAGGTAATGTTTTATTAATTGAATTTTATGTTGATGATATTATTTTTGGTAGCGATGATGATAGGTTAAGCTAGAAATTTGAAAAAGATATGTAGAATGAATTTGAAATGTTGTTACTTGGAGAACTATCCTTCTTTTTGGGACTTTAGATACGTCAAAACAACCTAGGAATATTTATTTCTCAAACCAAGTATATCAGAGAAATGTTAAAGAGGTTTGGAATGGAAGATTGCAAACCAGTTATCACTCCCATGCAAACCAGTTGCAAGTTGAGCAAAGATGATGATTCGAAGTCTACAGATCAGAGGCAATACAGGTCAATGATTGACAATCTACTATATGTGACAACATCCAGAACAGATGTAATGCAGGTAGTTGGATAGGTGGCATGATTTCAAGCAACACCAAAGGAGTCACATGTGTTAGCAATGAAGAGGATTTTCAGATATCTCAAAAGAACAAAAGAGTTTGGATTATAGTATCCAAAAGGAAAGGATCTATCAGTTATTGCCTACACAGATGTAGATTGGGCAGGTTGTATCGATGACCAACGAAGCACCAGTGGAGCAACGTTCTACTTGAGTGAGTGTTTAGTATCATGGGTAAGCAAGAAACAATCATTAGTATCTTTATCTACAGCCGAGGCAGAGTATATTGCAACAACATCATGTTGTACATAGGTTCTTTGGATGAAACAAACTCTGACAGATATACAGGTTGAGTATGATGAGCCCATTCCAATCTATTGTGATAATACAAGCTCCATCAGTATCTTGAAGAACCCGGTGATGCACTCCAAGACAAAGAACATTCCAATAAAGTATCACTTTCTACGGGAGCAGGTTGCGGAAAAGAACATCATAATAGAGTATGTGGGCACAAAAGAACAAGTGCAAGACATCTTCACAAAACCACTTCCATGGGAATCCTTTCAAGAGACTTATCTTATAGTCCAAAATGAATGCTTTTTTAATGCTTATCTTATATGTCTTATATTTACACGAGGAAGCACCATAAGAGGACAGTTCAGTCAGGGGGGGCAACCCCGGATGGAAAGATACCTTTGCCATTGATGACAAAGGGGGAGAGATTTATCAGATGCAGAGGACAGAGGCAGAGGAAAAAGGCATGGTTCCAAGGGGAGCATGAGTGATATGATTTCAGTATTGCATCAGAGTGTTTCCATGAATTCCAAAGGGAGCGATTGTTGATTAAGGTTGCTTGTCATTGATGTCAACCCTTGAAGAAAGCCTCGTAGCACAAAGGTTGGGTAATGGACCCAAGATTTTTTGATGTAAAGATGACTCATTATTTTCTTGTCATGGTTGATAATAAGTAGAAATGGATGAACTCCAAAGTGGTCCCCTTATGGTGAAATCCCTCACGGGAAGACGCTTTGCGGATTGATTTATCCTAGAAGTATGGTCAGAGAATCCATTATTATTTGTGTAATAATGAGATGAAAGACAATGAATTTTTCAGTGAAACTATCCTAGATGGATATTTATTTTCATACCATTTCCGGTGGTATGTGGAGAGTCACATAACTCCTCATGGTTAGAGAGTTATGGCCATGAGAAGTTGGAGAACCTGGGTTTGGGTAATGGACCCAAGTTTGTTTGATGGATAACGGTATGAGTTTTGATATATTTTCAGGTAATAATATTCTATATGGATAGTACATTTCATTCCATTTATGGTGGTAGGTGGAACGTCACATAACTCCTCACAGTTTGAGAGTTATGGCCTTACGAAGTTGGAGGATCTCATATGTCATCTAGAAGCCCCAAAAGGTCAAAGTAGTCAAAGTGGTTTAAGAGATTTTAAAAGGTAAATAATAAAGTGAAGTGATGAGTGTACTATAATTCAAAGTGAATACAAAATAAATTAATTCAATAATAAATTTAATGGAGAAATTAGAAGTTGGTTAACCCTAAAATAAGGAAAGTGAGCAAAGTGACCTAGAAGATGTTTTTAAGGAAGCTACTTGGAGAGTATAAATAAGAGGAAAGGCTCTCGCATTTAAGATACACTTGAGAATATTGAATACCTATAGGTGTCTGAGTTAACTAAAGGATATATAAGTCAAATTTCTGAGGAAAGTGAAGAAAAGAAGGCCGAAATTCAAGGAAGGATAAATTCTTTTGATGATGCTTTCTAAGGTATGTTTCTTTTTTTCAGGTCATCTCACCATTTCCGCAATAAAAAAATTTATAGAATGATTTAGACCGTGAAATTGATATAACATTGAGGAAACATATCCAAGTATCTATGGTAAAAAAATCATATTGTGGGTCATTGTATTTTTGGATTTACACTCTGTGGAAAATAGGGTTTGTGGCTAGTCCTGAAACTAGTCAAAAACAAGTGTTTCAAGTAAAAACGTCATAACTTATTCATAACAGATCCAAATTCAGTAAGACCAATGTGTTGGTTATATTACATTCTGTAGTATGTTTTGAACCATTTCAGATCAATTTAACAAATATTCTGTGTGGGGCACGCTCTACAAGGTCACTCTCTAGAATAATTCAAAATTCAACAAGGTGTGTCATTTTTTCCATAACTCCTTTTCTGAGAGGTTCCAAGTAGTGACACCCAGAGGAATTGTATAAAACACACTGAATAAAATTGTGTATCAATTTCATATATTTATTCATTACATGTACAAAGTTATGATTATTTCAAGTTAGGGTTGTTGACTAATCCAAAACTAGTCTTGTGAGACTAAAGAAACGTTTGATGAAAATCCTAGTATCTTGTTGTTAAAGTTAAGGAAGGTTTGCAGGTATGTGATCATATACACCAAGTCTATTACAGAGTTACAAATCATATTTGGATGATGAAATTGATGAGGGATTTTGGTTGAGGTACAATTTGGGTACATGGTTGAGACAAGTAGTTGATGAGTTGGCACATACATGAGGTTTATAGTTGATGATGTTGGTACATATTGATGAGTCATAGTTGATGAGTACTTGAAACATGATTGGTACATACTTGGTACATGGTTGGTTGCACTTTTGTATGGTACATATTGATTACAAATTGTTTGGTACAGGTTGGTGCATGGTTGATGCACTTGTTTATGGTACAGGTTGATTACAGGTTGAGGTACAGGTTGATGCATGGTTCAGGTTTTTTGGTACATGTTTACAGTAGTATATATCACAGTGATAGTGTGATAGTGGTTCCATCATTCTACTTCTACTTCATGGCGGTTGGACGGGGCAAGGACAGGTGGTTGTAGCCACCTTCCAGTTGTAGCCAAAAAACATAGGGGGTTGTAGCCTCCTTCTGGTTATAGACTGAGAATTGGGGAGTTGGAGCTTCCCTCAGGTTGTAGTCTGAGAAACTAGGGGGTTGGAGTCTCCTTCCAGTTGCAGCTGGAAAACAAAGGAAGTTGGTGCTTCCAATGAATGTAATTCTTCAGGACATATAAGATAAAACATTCTGTGGTTTTCTCCCGATTTGGGTTTCTACGTAAAACACTGGTGTACTGTGTATGTGTGTGATTTTTCATTTATTATTACTCATTATTGGATAATAATTCTACATTGATATAAGACTTGGATTATTTGGAGAAAAAAAGATTATAATTACGCTATTACTGATTCACCCCTCCTCTCAGTAATCCAACAATTTGATAACCCAAATGGCACCACTATGAACTCATAATGACCATACCTTGTCCCAAAGGCGGTCTTCCTGGTGTCTTCATATTTAATCCTTACCTGATGTATCTCGACCTAAGATCTATCTTTGAAAATATTCTTGTATCCTTCAACTGATCGAAGAGATCATCTATCCTTGGTAGAGGATACTTGTTCTTTATAGTTACTTTTTTAACTTCCTGAAGTCAATGCACAATCTTAGGGTCCCATCTTTCATCCCACTAATAGTACATAACCACATTCTCATTGGGTACCTCCCTAGGTATACTACATTCCATTCCCTTATGTATTATTAGTAGAAGTTATTTAATATATGAAAATCTAGTCATTCAATGTAAGGTGGACTAGGTCCACTATATTAATAAAGACCCACTATGATAGTTAGATGCAATAAATGTGAGAATGCTCTCTAGAAAGTTCCTAGGAGATAGAGAGAGCTATATAAAGAAGTGTAAGCAATGTAATGAAACATAGTGAAGAATATCTTGAATGTATCAAACATTGCTTGAGGAGTGTTATCCTTCCTTAAGGATTAATATATGGTATTACCCTACCTCAAGGGTTTTGTCTCTATTTCTTGTGTTCAGTATTTGGTGAACGGTTTGGATTATTATTGTTGATATTGTTGGTTTTTTTTTATATTTATCTTTAGATATATTCAGGTACTTAACAAGTGGTATCCGAACACTTTCCTTGGCCAAAGAAGGGAAGATATTTTTGCTCTTTTTCATATTTTTTCTAGGAAAAAAGAGGGCGATGCACTTCAAGTTCAGATTTGAAGCTTTCTTAGCTGAATTTGGAAAAAAAAAATTAAATATTTGAATTCCTCTCGAAAAAATACCCAATTTCAAAAAAATATCAGTCGAAACGAAGTCTGGGAAGTAAAGTTATGAGCATTTTAAATTCAATAGTTTTTCAAGTTTTTTTTTTCTGGAAAAAAACCACAATTTTCTATAGTAAGTTATTTATACACCCTAGTTTTTGTTGAATGTTTATTCCAAGCATGATATTTTTTACTGGAAGAGATAATGGCCCTAGTATTGAAGAATTTATACGATCTCACAAGTCATTTTTTAAAGAAAATTGGAAACATTGGTTATTGTGTTATTTAAAAGGTAATGCTGCCATTTGGTGGAAATCACATAGCTATAGCCAATTGATGACACTTTCTAATGAAGAACTTGAAATTTTTCTTTTAGATAAATGGTCTCATGGTGCTAAAGGGAGAAACAAGAGTTTATTTTTAGGTGGCAAATATATATTACAAGTTCATAGTTGTATTCACAAAGAAAATGTCTTTGTTTCTATTAACCCAAGTTGCTAATAAATTTTTATCAATGCTCAGTTGGTTAATAGATTGCAAATTCCTACAAATAAAATCCAAAGCACACAAGTTGAGGGTGAAAATGTTCAAATTTTTAAATATTTGAAAGTTAGTATGGATAAATATGTGTTGCATTTAGATTTTTATGCTATGGATATGGATGAAGTGGATATTGTTTTGGGATATCCTTGGATAGAATCAATGGGTACCATTAATATTAATGTGCAAAATAAGTTTTTGAAGTTGTGCTACAAGAAAATGAAAATCACATTGCAAGATGTGTCTCTTAATAAGAAAGATGGGCCCACAGAGGCCAACAAAGAAATTATTGTCGAGTCCGAAGTTGAATCAGAGGCAGAGTCTACAAAAGGAGATGAAGTTAAACCATAGGAAGAAAATAATTGGGAAGCTAAGGAGGTCCTTGACTCAAAGGAACAATGTATTGCAGATTTAAAGAAAAAAGAACAGATTCCTGCAGTTGTTGTATATCATCATCCGCATCATATAGAGACACGACAATAATCTAGGAAAGGGTGTGACAATCAACACATTTATGCACCAGCAAGGAACCATAAAGGAAACCAATCAGGAGAAGGTGCATGGAGGACTCCTATCACTACCGGAAGAGATCAGGCTACAAAAATAATCCCATGGAAACCCCAACATGATGCAGAGAAAGATCAGGGTGGAAAGGCAGCATATGGACATCATGTTTGACTTCCATTGGGATGGATGGATGGTCATACTTGGTACCAGTTGGCTACATTGCTTAGTTGATCATATTGTATGGTTTTTTCTCCTATTTCGAGGACGAAACATGTGAAGGGGGATGGAATGTAGTATACCTAGGGAGGTAATATGGGGTACCTAGGGAGGTACCCAATAGGAATGTGTTTATGTATTATTAGTGGAATTCATTTAATATATGAGAATGTGGTCATTCAATGTAATATGGACTAGGTCCATTATATTAATAAAGGCCCACTATGGTAGTTAGATGTAATAAATTTGAGAAGGCTCTTTAGAAGGTTCCTAGGAGATAGAGAGAGCTATATAAAGAAGTGTAAGCAATGTAATGAAAGATAGTGAAGAATATTGTGAATATATCAAGAATTTCTTGAGGAGTGTTATCCTTCCTTAAGGATTGATATATGGTGTTACCCTACCTCAAGGGTTTTGACTATTTCTTGTGTTCGGTATTTTGGTGAATGGTTCGGATTATTCTTGTTGATATTGTGGGTTTATTTTGATATTTATCTTTAGATCTATTCAGGTACTTAACAACTACCTTTCGTCATTCCATAGAACTTCCATGTGATACAGAGGAGCAGGAAGCTCCATCTCTGAAACTTTCAGATACACCACTTCTAGATGATCAGAGGGAGGAGATCATAGAGCCTTCAGTGGATCCCTTACGGGATCCTGTCAAGTTTCCATTAGAGAAACCTCATGTTAAAATAAATCCAGCTTGGTGTTGGGAAATTCTAAAGGAAGCAGACAAACATGCAATGCCTAAAGGTACCTTCAGAGAAAGCAAGAAACCAGATAAGTACTATGACCTAATAGCACGGTTGAATCTTGTGATTGAATTAGAACCTTCCACCTTTGAAGAAGCCTCCAAACATAAAGTGTGGAAGGATGCCATGATAGAAGAGTAAGAGTCAATATTAAAGAATGATGTATGGGAAGTAGTCCCAAGACCTCATGGAAAATTGGTGGTAACCTCTAAATGGCTTTACAAAATAAAGCATGCAACAAATGGCAGAGTTGAAAAATTCAAAACCAGATTTGTGGCTCGTGGCTTCTCTCATAGTGTTGGCAGCCAACTCACTTTTTCATATCATCTATCAAGCTGCCTACACTAATGTTTTACGAACATCATTTTTTTTCGTCGCAATTTTCAATAAACGACATTTTCATTTTTGCGACATTTGCACATTTGTCTTCATTAAGTTTTCACGACTGTAAGCGTGAAAACTTCTCCTTTCGAAGTCATATTTCGATCATTATTTAAACTGTCAATATCTCTTTTGTCATCATGCCTTTTGCGCTCACCTTTTATTGATCATTATACAACTAGCAAGATCCTCTAATCAGTTCTCATACTTCGATTGATTGTATAACTTGGTTTTATTGAGTTTGTAAGGCATTTAGCATTTGGATTTACACTTTATATGACTTGCCTGATCATTGATTCTATGAAAGTGCATAGGGGTTATGATTAAGTCTTTTTATATATATGATATGATTCTTATGTTAATCTTTTCATAACTTTTGGCTTGTCGATTATATGAATATTGTTTGGCACCTTGGTTAAACTTTTTGATTATATACATTGGCGCATAGTTGATTTTGGGTTTTGATTTATATATCAAATGTTTAAACACTAAGGCACAACGCTTGCGCGCATTGGCATACACATTTGATTTCATTAGTTCACATGACTCAATGGATGAACTATTATTATCCTTTGAACAGCTATGTGAATCGACGGTTGTACTTTGACCATAATTGTTTTGCATGGCGGTAAGTAACTCCACCACCTTCGCATGCTTGCATTTATGCCTATCCCTTTTGCTTGTTCGTTGCTATTAGCTCGGGTAGCTTTGCTTCGGTGTGTGTTGGTGAATCCAAACCCTTCCCTTACCATGTGTTTGACTCCATGGCACCAGTCGTTTGAGTCAAGCCCAATGGAAATCAAGCCCTGTTAATTTTTGACAATGCCAAGATTTGGAAGACAATGGATGGCTTACCTTCGTGAAACGATTTGAGGGTTTTAACCTTTGTGTAGCATGACAGTTTGTTGTAACCTTCGATGGCTGTCGATCCAAGGTGGGCGATATACCGTTAGAGATCAATGAGTAGTTTATCAGTCTTGCCACAGGGTTACCTGCTTCAGGACAACGTTGGTTTAAGAATTGTAAGGTCGAGGAAGTGCCATGGACATTGTTGTTTCAATCGCGCAAAGTCACCTCTTGTGACAGAGGTATGCCCATATCTATGCTCAAACCACGATGGCATGACTTATTAATGCTAGTCAAGCAGTTCATGACCTGTGAAGGTCGATACGGACTTGTGTTCCTTTATCACCTACGGTTGCTGATGGTTTTTATAGGGTATCCTCTAAGCATGCCTTTCTACTTTCATCGTTCCCTGTATAAGATGTCGAAAAAGTTTAAGAGGCAGAAGGCTGACAGCAGCCTGTTCCACCATGGGATTATTAAGCTCATCGTCGTTTATCATTTGAGTTTGCATGGTGATAGTTGGAAGGCTTTCATCGCCCGTAATGGCTTTGAAGACACCGACCCTGTACAGGTTGATAAACCTGTGGTAATTGAAACCAAGGCCGAACCGCCTGTACCCTTACACCTCCTACTGCCTAAACCCTCGGTCGACCCTCCTGTTGACTTACCCGACACTGTAAATAAGAGTGCATAAGCTATTAAAAAGCCAATGAGAAAAAATCCCAAGGCAACCCTTACTGCTAATGCCAAAGGGAAAAGGAATGCCTGGCTCATTTCGAGAATGGCCAGAAACAAACCAAAACACTCTGTCGAGTCTAACCCTATCATTCTGAGTGAGGATTCTGATTCTGATGTTGAGCATTTTTTGGCCAGCGAATACCCCTACTCGCAAGGTTTATGTGCTGAGCCCCCTTATGATTTTGTATCAAACCTTCCCCCCTTCCTAAAGAACGACCCTGACTACCCGGGTATTGAATTGCCTCATGAAACCGTCAGTCATTTGCCCAAACCCTTTCCTGCTCTGTCTAAACCCACACAGTCACCCTGTGACCAATACAATTCATGGTTAGAACGATATTATATTGATGTTCTGATACTCCAATCGAAGATTCAATCATTGGAAGATCAGATTGCAGTGCTAACTAGTCAAAAAGCCAAGCTCCAAACAACAGATAAAAAGCAAAAGACAACCGGCTCAATCTTGTTCAAAAACGTGGAATCAGCCACGGCTGTTGTAAATTCCAAGATGGCATAATCAAGCAGTCTCGTCGCTACACAGGTATGGTTTTGTCATCATTTTGTTTTGTAAATAATCTAGGATGATATAATGATTTGAATTCAGTTTTTAAATAGTTCTGTTTACATCTTGAATGACTCTGTTATAATGTGTGCATTCTATATATAGCTTTGCTTTGAATAAAAAGAAATTTTGATTCGATATATGATCTCATCTTTCCCAGTATAGTAATCGATAGATCTTGATTGGATTTGAGTGGTCTGCGTTTAGATTTGATTGATTGGTTTGCCTTATTAAGTTGACAAAATGAATAGTTTGTCTTCGACTGGATTGGTTTGTATCCGATTTGAAAAGGAGATTTTTCATACTCAGTTTAGAACACAATCATGTTCGGATTTGATTTGTTTATGATCTATATGCTATGGTTGGTAAACGATTTGTTTGAGTTTGGTTGGTACGATATGCTCTTTTCAAAATTGAGATATTGCTCTGTTCGATTTTAATTTGGGAAACGAACTACCCTGTTTTTATAAAAATATGTTCATTTAAGTCTGTGCAGGTGTGCCCGAATCTTGGAATGGATTCAATTCGTGACAACTATGCTAATTGATTCGTTTGATTGGAATGATTTCGTTTTGATCAAAGTCGATCAACCCTGTTTGCCCAAATTGGCCATAACAAATTATGAATTCTTTTGCCAATCAATCAAGCCTGTTATGATCTTATTTTAAATTGATTTTCGCGCCAAGTTTAAATTGATCTATTTGTGGCATGAACCGTTTGTTGTATCAAATCAGCCATAACGATTGGAATGATCTTGTTGAAGTCATGTTCTCTGTTGATAAGGCAACGTAATAGTTGCTTGCCATTTGTTTTGATTATAGTCATTTCAGTTGATATCAAAACGATTTCACAATTGTTGATTTCGATTGGTTATGAAACGAATTGATTGACTGTGTTATTTTTACCAAATTCGGTTTCGATTCATTTGAATGTAATCGATCTTGCTTACCCTTGTTTGCAAAAACGAATGATCAGATATCTCGTACGCATTCTTTTACACTTTGTTACGTTTTTGTGTGATGTGTCAACACAGCCATAATGAATTGTAAACGATCCCGTTCGATTCGATCAATCCCCTATTTGTAAAACGGCATAATGAACGCATAAGATTGGTTTTTATTGATTGCATTGGATATCAAACGGTTTCTCGAATGTCTGATCATGATTCTTTTAGACCCGATTCTGTGGTGATTAATGAACAGAGTTGAATGATTTTATGATTCTGTTTTGATTTCAAATGGTTTATCAAGCTCCAATTGAATAAATCGTTTTCAAATGGTTATTGGATGATAATTGAATTAAATCTCCTTAAAATATTTTTAATTAATTTCAATTCTGATTATGTATCTTTATTTAGACTAGCTACAGAATCAGAGGATTCTATAGCTAGTCTATAGAATTAAATTTTCTATCATTTATTAATAAAAGATCCTTCTAATTTGTTCATTTTTGGTCCTTTTCAGGTGAATTCGAATTGCATGGGAT
>ML807430.1:321173-336716 GCA_009831015.1 Picea engelmannii
TAACTCATGCTCTAATCAACATTTAAAATCAGTCATTAAAGAACACTTAAGCAACGAAAATCTTCTTGAATGTTCTAGTACTCCCATTAGAGAAGAAGTTACGCAACTAGAAGAAGAAACTTTAAACCTTCATCCTCAAAATGCACTTTGTTCACAGGAAAGACTAGATGCTTGTCACATAAATTTTGAATTATCTGTCACACAAAAGGCAAATCCATATGATCATATTATGTTAAGGAATTCGTCACCAAAACAGAGTAAGAGTTTTAAAGAAAGTGAAGAGAATTGTCTTGAGAATACCATTGTTGATTATCATAGTTCAAGAGATTCTTTTTATCTGCTTATTTCTGATTCCTTTTATTCTTTATATCCTGATCTATTCCTAGATTCTGGTGGACTTGACATCTTACCTACAACGTACTACTCTTTTCCACCACAATCATATCCTTTCAATATGCTAAATTTTGGTGAAGTTAATTCTGAGCATAACATTGATAAAACTGGCTTTGATGCTTGTTCACTTTCATCACTCACATGGGAAGAGGACATGTTGCGAGATGATTTTACACAGTTTCTTGTTGAAAAGGACAGTGCATTACATCTTATGGAAATCAAACATTCTAAGTTGCATATTCATTCTTTAATTAGCTCGAATCTTAATATTTATGCTTCACATTTTGAAATGATCAATCTCATTGAAGGAAACATTCAAACCAATGATCTAATCGATTGCACGAATCCTCCTATGATGAATTTCTCATTGATATATTCGTTTCATCAAAGTCATGGTTTGCATCCTCATTTTTGTGACAGGATCTTAGGATGGTTTGAATATTCATATATGAAAAAATTTCACAATAAAGACAAAGTTGAGCTTGCTTTCTTTTTACCCAAGTATCTTGGAAGTAGGCGTGACATATTTCTTTTAAAACCTCCATGTGAAGAAATTAATGAACACTTAGAGAATTGTCAGGAGGAAGGGGCATTTCAGCCTCGGCTGATGGTTATTCCATTTCCTCATCATCCTGACAAATTTTTCAAAATTACTTACACTCACCCATGCCATTATGACCCTTATCACGACAAGATTGCGCAATGGTTGGAGGATTCGTACAACAAGAATATCCGAGGAAATGGTAAGATCATGCTTACCTTGTTTCTAGATGTTGATTATGAAGGTAAGTGTGATATGTTTCTGTCAGTTGTTGATATAATACCATTCTTATTAGTAACACTTGATCTTGATTTCATTGCAGGATTAGAGTTACTTCGATGGCTACATTGGAAACATGACTTCACATAGTATCCTGGTGTGTTTAATAGTTAGGGTAGGAATAGGTTTTATTTCAGTTTGATTTCTCACTATTTCTCTTTTTAATAATGCAGTCATGAACGCAAATGTGCGTACCACCAGAACCATAATACGGCTGTTGTCAGGGAAGTCCTCTTAATCCTTTTTCTCTTTACTTCTAGTTGAACATTTATTTTTAAAAACACGGTATTGTCATGAAATCCTAAATGGAAAGTAAAGAGATAAATGAATCTGAATCAACCCTGACCCAAGGTACCATGAGTAGGTCTGCTTTCCCATCAAATAGGATTTTTCTACTTTTCAGTTTCCCAAGGGATTTGTTGCATGAGGTTTTCAGATGCACCTTCTGTGCATATTTGTTTTTTGTTTTTCTTGTTTGGATTTCTTTTCTTTCCAATTTTTTTTTCTTCGTTGGTGTGTTTTGATTTCTCCCTTATGCTTACTAGTTTTTGCTGTTGAAATACACATACCTGCATTACTGAGCTATTCAGATAAAGAAAACATAAAATCCTTTCTCTGAAATAACTGCTGAAAAGTTGTATAAACATCAATATACTTCTGAAATTTACATCTGTGTTGGCAAAGACTGTTGTTTGAAAGAAGTTTATTGATTTCAGTCTTTGAGTGAAGCTTGTCATGATCATCTATTATCTTTTTACGCTGTCCCTTTTCCGTAAAGGAATTACTCAGAGGATGTCTCCCTGTCTTAGGAAGTTGTTTTTGTAAATCATACATCTCTGGATCTAAATAGAGGATAGTCCTAAAAAATTATGATGAGGTCTAAAAAAATATGTTAAAAAAAAAAAAATTCATGATTTTCAGCGTCACCCCGCTCAAATATATATCTATAAAAATAAAAAATAAAAATATTTATGAATAAGAGCTGTGGGAAGTGCTTGTAAACTCGTCGGGACACTGAACAGGTCTACTAGCAGCGGGTAAATGCATGCATGGCGCCAAGACAACTTCGTCGGGGTACTGAACAGGCCTGCTGGCAGCGAAGCAATGTCAGGTATATGAATATTTGCAAAAAAGAAACCTCTTTAATGTCCTTATTTTGATCCAGAACTTCTTGACAGGATACAGATGCCAGAGTGGGTTAAATGGCAACCCTGTCGAGGCTATGGATGCCTGTTGGCAGCAGTGGCCATGCCAACAGTATTGGATATTTTATCTTTAACATTGTGACTTGCTAGTCTTAAGTTTGTTATCAGTTTTCCTCTTTTGAAACACTACTGGAAAAGATGGTTAATAATGATGTTTATACGATTTTCTGGTTTTTGTTTTTGAGTTAAAATTTTCTTTGCTGTCCTAATCTGAATTTGTTCCTTTTACAGAGCTAACTGCTTCTACCAGTGTGTCGCCATTGTTGGCAGCCAACTCACTTTTTCCTATCGTCTATCAAGCTGCCTACACTAATGTTTTACGAACATCATTTTTTTTCGTCGCAATTTTCAATAAACAACATTTTCATTTTTGCGACATTTGCACATTTGTCTTCATTAAGTTTTCACGGCTGTAAGCGTGAAAACTTCTCCTTTCGAAGTCGTATTTCGATCATTATTTAAACTGTCAATATCTCTTTTGTCATCATGCCTTTTGTGCTCACCTTTTATTGATCATTATACAACTGGCAAGATCCTCTAATCAGTTCTCATACTTCGATTGATTGTATAACTTGGTTTTATTGAGTTTGTAAGGCATTTAGCATTTGGATTTACACTTTATATGACTTGCCTGATCATTGATTCTATGAAAGTGCATAGGGGTTATGATTAAGTATTTATATATATATGATATGATCCTTATGTCGACTATATGAATATTGTTTGGCACCTTGGTTAAACTTTTTGATTATATACATTGGCACATAGTTGATTTTGGGTTTTGATTTATATATCAAATGTTTAAACACTAAGGCACAACGCTTGCGCGCATTGGCATACACATTTGATTTCATTAGTTCACATGACTCGATGGATGAACTACTATTATCATTTGAACAACTATGTGAATCGACGGTTGTACTTTGACCATAATTGTTTTGCATGGCGGTAAGTAACTCCACCACCTTCGCATGCTTGCATTTATGCCTATCCCTTTTGCTCGTTCGTTGCTGTTAGCTCGAGTAGCTCTGCTCTTGTGTGTGTTGGTGAATCCAAACCCTTCCCTTACCATGTTTTCGGCTCCATGGCACCAGTCATTCGAGTCGATCCCAATGGCAATCAAGCCCTATTAATGTTTGACAATGCCAAGATTTGGAAGACAATGGATGGCTTACCTTCGTGAAACGATTTGAGGGTTTTAACCTTTGTGTAGCACGACAGTTTGTCGTAACCTTCGATGGTTGTCAAGCCAAGGTGGGCGATATACAGTTAGATATCAATGAGCAGTTTATCAGTCTTGCCACAGGGTTACCTGCTTCAAGACAACGTTGGTTTAAGAATTGTAAGGTCGAGGAAGTGCCATGGACATTGTTGTTTCAATCGCGCAAAGTCACCTCTTGTGACAGAGGTATGCCCATATCTATGCTCAAACCACGATGGCACGAATTATTAATGCTAGTCAAGAAGTTCATGACCTGTGAAGGTCGATACGGACTTGTGTTCCTTTATCACCTGCGTTTGCTGATGGTTTTTATAGGGTATCCTCTAAGCATGCCTTTCTACTTTCATCGTTCCCTGTATAAGATGTCGAAAAAGTTTAAGAGGCAGAAGGATGACAACAGCCTGTTCCACCATGGGCTTATTAAGCTCATCGTCGTTTATCATTTGAGTTTGCATGGTGATAGTTGGAAGGCTTTCATCGCCCGTAATGGCTTTGAAGACACCGACCCTGTACAGGTTGATAAACCTATGGTAATTGAAACCAAGGCCGAACCGCTTGTACCCTTACACCTCCTATTGCCTAAACCCTCGACCGACCCTCTTGTTGACTTACCCGACACTGTAACTAAGAGTGCAGAAGCTATTAAAAAGACAATGAGAAAAAATCCCAAGGCAAACCTTACTGCTAATGCCAAAGGGAAAAGGAATGCCCAGCTCATTTCGAGAATGGCCAGAAACAAACCAAAACCCTCTACCGAGTCTAACCCTATCATTCTGAGTGAGGATTTTGATTCTGATGTTGAGCATTTTTTGGCCAACGAATACCCCTACTCGCAAGGTTTATGTGTCGAGCCCCCTTATGATTTTGTATCAAACCTTCCCCCCTGCCTAAAGAACGACCCTGACTACCCGGGTATTGAATTGCCTCGTGAAACCCTCAGTCATTTTCCCAAACCCTCGCCTGCTCTGTCTAAACCCACACAATCACCCTGTGACCAATGCAATTCATGGTTAGAACGATATTATATTGATGTTCCGATACTCCAATCGAAGATTCAATCATTGGAAGATCAGATTGCAGTGCTAACCAGTCAAAAATCCAAGCTCCAAACAACAGATAAAAAGCAAAAGACAACCGGCTCAATCTTGTTCAAAAACGTGGAATCAACCACGGCTGTTGTAAATTCCAAGCTGGCATAATCAAGCAGTCTCGTCGCTACACAGGTATGGTTTTGTCATCGTTTTGTTTTGTAAATAATCTAGGCTGATATAATGATTTGAATTCAGTTTTTAAATAGTTCTATTTACATCTTGAATGACTTTGTTATAATGCGTGCATTCTATATATAGCTTTGCTTTGAATAAAAAGAAATTTTGATTCGATATACAATCTCATCTTTCCCAGTATAGTAATCGATAGATATTGATTGGATTTGAGTGGTCTGCGTTTAGATTTGATTGATTGGTTTGCCTTATTAAGTTGACAAAATGAATAGTTTGTCTTCGACTGGATTGGTTTGTATCCGATTTGAAAAGGAGATTTTTCATACTCAGTTTAGAACACAATCATGTTCGGATTTAATTTTTTTATGATCTATATGCTATGGTTGGTAAACGATTTGTTTGAGTTTGGTTGTTACGATATGCTCTTTTCAAAATTGAGATATTGCTCTGTTCGATTTTAATTTGGGAAACGAACTACCCTGTTTTTATAAAAATATGTTCATTTAAGTCTGTGCAGGTGTGCCCGAATCTTGGAATGGATTCGATTCGTGACAACTATGCTAATTGATTCGTTTGATTGGAACGATTTCATTTTGATCAAATTCGATCAACCCTGTTTGCCCAAATTGGCCATAACAAATTATGAATTCTATTGCCAATCAATCAAGTCTGTTATGATCTTATTTTAAATTGATTTTCGCGCCAAGTTTAAATTGATCTATTTGTGGCATGAACCGTTTGTTGTATCAACTCAGCCATAACGATTGGAATGATCTTGTCGAAGTCATGTTCCTTGTTGATAAGGCAGCGTAATAGTTTCTTGCCATTTGTTTTGATTATAGTCATTTCAGTTGATATCAAAACGATTTCACAATTGTTGATTTCGATTGGTTATGAAACGAATTGATTGACTGTGTTATTTTTACCAAATTCGGTTTCGATTTGTTTGAATGTAATCGATCTTGCTTACCCTTGTTTGCAAAAACGAATGATCAGATATCTCGTACGCATTCTATTACACTTTGTTACGTTTTCGTGTGCTATGTCAACGCAGCCATAATGAATTGTAAACGATCTCGTTCGATTCGATCAATCCCCTATTGGTAAAACGACATAACGAACGCATACGATTGGTTTTTATTGATTGCATTGGATATCAAACGCTTTCTCGACTGTCTGATCATGATTCTTTTAGACCTGATTCTGTGGTGATTAACGAACAGAGTTGAATGATTTTATGATTATGTTTTGATTTCAAATGGTTTATCAAGCTCCAATTGAATAAATCGTTTTCGAATGGTTATTGGATGATAATTGAATTAAATCTCCTTAAAAAAAAATTAATTAATTTCAATTCTGATTCTGTATCTTTATTTAGACTAGCTACAGAATCAGAGGATTCTGTAGCTAGTCTATAGAATTAAATTTTCTATCATTTATTAATAAAAGATCCTTCTAATTTGTTCATTTTTGGTCATTTTCAGGTGAATTTGAATTGCATGGGATTTGATGGACAGTTTAGAGGATATTTGGATGTTTTAGTTTTATTTTAGTTTCCTAGTTTAGACAACTTTGGGATATCTCCCAGATTTCATGTAAACAGTTTTATAACTTCCACAGGTAGGTTTTACCTTGTGGAAAACCTTTAAATACTTATTATTTTTGTAATAAGGATCATCCTCATTTGTGGGAGAACAAGGATATTGGATATCTAATAGAAACTGAGACAGAAGTTGATGTTCTGCTACAGCTTTATCTTTTCATAATATCAATCTTTTGTTTCATGTTTATGTTATCAGTTTGCATTTGATTAATGACTACTTTAGCTATCTTGGTCTTTTGCAAATGATACGAATTAATTAATATGATCCATGTCTGATTTCTTCCAGTATTTAAAAACATAGCAATTACTTGATTCAGTTTATGAATGACACATTTCTCTTCTTCATCAATTGGATTATTCTGTATAAGTCTTTGCATAACAGGTTTATTTAATTGTGGAGATTTATAAATCATATAATTGTTATGATTTGTATGTCTTGTTTGTCCTGTAAACAAACTCAAAGAGCATTGCAGCTATCGTTTATGAGAAGCTTTTGGATTATTCGACGCGAGTTTCCTTCCTCCGATCTACTAAAAAGTCATCCTACACAGGACAAATCTGGAGCGTTTCCAGGTCAATTTGTTATTTATTTGTTTAGTATATTTATTAGTAATTTAGTTTAGTTATTTTTATGTTTCTTTTCTTGTTCATAAAATTATAAAAATCAAAAAATACCTTCCTCTGTCTTAGGGAAGAATATTAATGAGTTTTGCAGGTTTTATTTAAATCTGTAAATTGTCAATATTGTACATTTTGTGAATAAGTTATATTGCTTTAATAATTAGATTAGTTTGCTTTAATAATTAGTTTTATTTTATGTTTGTTTATTAATTAGTTTATTAGTTAGTTTTAGTTTAGTTTGTTTTATTTAGTTTAGTTAGATTAGTTTTCTTTTTTGTTTTCTTAGGACCTTAGATCGGCTAACGGAGCCGCTAAACCCGTCAGGGTGGTTCATCCCAAACGGCTTGGGTTATTAGACAACCCCGGACCGGTTCCACTCTCTCAGTTGACGGATGGTCGGTATCGCCCGTCAACACATAGGAAGGAATTGACTATGACGAGATCTTTGCTCATATTTCCAGGTATACTTCCATCAAGATCATTATCTCTCTTGCTTCAGTTTCTGATTGGAAACTTCACCAAATGGATTTTAAGACTGCCTTTCTTAACGGTGAAGTTGAGTAAAAGGTTTATATCGAGAAGCTTGAGGGTTTCGTGATCCATGGGAAAGAATCTCATGTCTGCAAAATCAAGAAAGCCTTGTATGGATTGAAACAAGATCTGAGAGCTTGGTATGGAAGAATTGATAGTTTTCTACAGAGTCTTGGATTCTCCAAGGGCATAGCAGATCCTAATCTTTATATAAAGATTGTGCAGAATCATCCTGTTATCTTGGTTTTATATGTGGATGATTTGTTCCTTACCAGAGAGGAACCTCTTATAGCTCAAACTAAGTTGGAGTTATCAACAAATTTTTAAATGAAATACTTGGGTCTTATGCATTACTTTCTTGGCTTAGAGGTGTGGCAAAAACCAGGTGAGATCTTTCTCTCACAAAGCAATTATGCAGTTGATGTGCTCCACATATTTGACATGTTGGACTGTAAGTCCATGTCCACACCTATGATTTCTAACCTGAAGAAGTTACATGATCAAGCTACATGTTCATATCCAGAATACCCCATCGTGTATCGTCAGATCATTGGGTCCTTGATGTATCTAGTACATACCAGAACAGACATTTTATATGCAGTGAATGCCCTCATTCAGTTCATGTGTGAACTGAAACATATTCATATGGTTGTTGTTAAGCATGCTCTTAGATATGTAAGGGGATCTATAGCCCATGGGATCAGATATACTTATAGTGGAGGGGTAATGCTTCATGGTTTTACAGATTTAGATTGGATGGGAAATATAGTGGACCGAAATAGTACTTCTAGATATTGTTTCAGTTTGGGTTCATATATGATCTCCTGGTCCAGTAGGAAACATGGATCCATAGCCCAGAGCACTGTAGAGGCAGAATACATTGTTGCAAGTGTTGCTAGTAGAGAAGCAATGTAGCTCAGAAAGCTACTCTCGGATTTGTTCAGTGCTGAGTTGGAACCCACAGTGATCCATTGTGATAACTAGAGTTGTATAAAGATCTCCAAGAATACGATGTTTCATGATAGATCGGAACACATTGGGATGATATATCACTATGTTCGGGACATGGTGTAGAAGAACATTATCAGTATTCAATATATTCTGATGATAGAACAAACCATAGATATTTTGACCAAGCCTCTTTCATTGACAAAGTTTGTGTACTTTTGAGACAAACTTGGTGTTGCTGAGAATGCCTCTCTTGTTGAGAGGGAGTGTTGAAATTAGTGCAGTTGCAAGAGACATTCTCCGGGAGGATGGCATAAGACCCTAGTTGTGATCTTATAGGCCCCCTAGTACACTCCTGGGGTTATTGGTTTAGGATCAAGTAGTTCGAGCCATGGAAAAGGACCCTAGTGAGGGCCCCTAGTGTATTACTAGGGTTCTTGGTCAAGGACCAAGCAGTAAGTCCCTAGATGTGTTACAGGGCCCCTGGATGTGTTCCATGGAATCCTTGCTCGATGCTTGGATTGATCCTTGGATGTGTTCCTTGGTGGTTGATGATGTAATTCCCTAGATGTGTTATAGGGCCCCTGGATGTGTTTTAGGGAATCCTTGCTTAAATGCTTGGGTTGATCCTTGGTCTTGTACCTTGGTGGATGAAGGACCCTAGATGTATTCTGAGGCATCCTGGTCTTGGACCAGGTATTTCTTGGTTGGGTACCAAGATGTGATGATGTGTGATATTCTTCTTATCTCTCGGGATGGTCCATGAGACCTAGGAGCAACTAGAAGATGGACATGACCACATCACCAATTTCTCCTCTTATGCAGGGATGATAAACACTTATAAGTTATCATGAGACATATGTGGACAATTTTCCTTTGAAGAAGACTCCCTTGACTTTGTCTTGTAGCCTCCCCTTGCTTCATTATATTTCTCCATCTTGCTTGATGTTGAGTTGGTCTTCTATAAGTCACTTTGACTTATTTGACTTTGTGATTAATATTTTAAGTCATTAAAATATTAATTTTTAATTATTTAATTATTTAGGTTTTTAATTAAACCTAATTTCTAACCCTTCCCTTAACTATAAATTAAGACCTACCCCTCTCTGATTTTACACTCACTTTTCTCTGCTCTTCTAAGTTTGATTTTTTGCGGCTATCTCATATTAGCTCTTGTGTTGGGTGTACGACCTTCTTGGTGGACTCTCCCTCTTGTCTAAGGCACTGTCTTCTGAGTTTTTGTTCCCCTTTATGGTTGGTATTTATTGTTGGTCCTCTTTTTGTTGGGTGGTGGAGCCACGGTCCTCCCTCCTGCTGTGTATGAGTGTTGCAGACCTGCTGGAGGTGTCGTGGCCTTCTTTGGGCATCCCTTCTAGCTGTTGTTGTGTGTGGTGAGGGTTTCGCTGCCTTCTAACAGCCCTTTGGCTCCTCCTCCTTTCCTTCTTGTTGTCGTTGTGTGCCTTAAAGGGTGTCATTGCCTCTTGGCAGCCCTTTGGCTCCTCCCCTTGTGATTGGTGGGGTTATTACTTGATGTCCCTAATGTTGTTGTTGCCTTCTACTATAGTTTACCAATTTCTGCTTTGAGGGTTTTATACTTCAGTTTGTCTTGGAAAATTTTGGGTGAGCCTTTCTTGTGATATTTGGGGTTTCCTATTTCATCCCTTTCTCTTGTTGAGTTCTTCTTGATAAATTGTCCACTTATTGATCATGATGAGATCAAACCCTTGAGGGTTTGATCCATGACCTTCTTAGCTTTTCTGAGCATATAAAATGAGGACAACCATACATTAGGTACCTCTTTCTTTATTTTTCTAAGGTAAAGTTCAGATCTGATTCTACTATGGTTTACTTATGTTTCTAGCTTAGTTTAATATTCATAAATGTTATTTTTTTGTTATTGATTAGTCCTAGATTAAGTCTGTTCTCTTTAGCATATTCAGTCTTGTATTTTCAATATTTCATCTACTTGAAATTTTGATTTAAAGTGTTGATTTGTTTGTATTGTAGAGTTCAATTTTTGAAAAGATATCATTGTTTTTCTTTTTCCCTAAAATCTAACATAAACAAATCAATAAAAGGGGAGGGATTTAAAAGGGATGTGTTGAATGGTCATACAAAGTCCAAGGGAAAAAATATTGCTTTATATGAATGATGTCGAGGGGAAAATTCTCAATATAATGCCTTAATCAAAAAATTTTCTAGCGGGTGACATTATAATGATTGGAGGACTACCAAAAGATGAAGGTAGATGAGGCCTCACACCAAATAATTTTCACTTCAAAATGACTCATATGCCTTTGTATAAGGATGAATCAAAAATAGTGGTGAGATTAGGGTAAATAGTACTCAAGAAGGCTATGGGAAAAGAAAAATGTCAAGTCATTTAGAAAATAAGATTTAGGAATGGAAACCATGAGCCCATGTTAACATATCATGCAATTAATCCAATAAAGAAATGACAATTCTACCACCATACCATCTTAAAATATTAAGAATGTTCCCACTTTGAGTCAACCTATGACCTGTAATGTCATGAACCATGAGACATAAAACATCATCTCCCCATTGTTAGCAAGACAATTGCAAATTAGACCATATTTTATCAAATTCAAAGAATTCCGGAGATGACATCAAGTTAGCTAAAAAAAAATTGGTTAAGGGTGGCTAAATCAAGTGCTTAGAACAACATATTCAATTAGGGCTTCCCATTTCTTGGTCAGAAATTTCGAAATAGTATGGAATCTTGGCAACACCTAGTTGGCTCTGGCTCTTGTCTATTGACCAAAAGGTGGTCAACATATCCTTTCATATCCATAGCTAAAAAGGCATACTTTCCAACAAAATTTATACTACTTGAATAATAACATTTTAAAGATCAAGGTTGGCGGAGGTAGCTGGATGGTAAAGTCATTCTTGCAACGAAGGTCAAGTCTTGTGCTCAAACCCGAGCGCAGAACAAGGGTTGGTGTGGCTCAGGCCGGGTGTGATCCCCAAGTGATTTTGACAGCTTAGATGCCCCTGAATTGCGGTTTCTTAGCCACAAATTAGTCCCACATGTCACGGACAAACTAACAAACAAAAAAAAAATCATTTGAAAGAACACATGACCTTTTTTCTTACAGATCCCGGTGAAGAAATGCAAATGAAAAAAGAGTCATTCCATTTCAATCCCAACTCACTGGAATGGACTATCTTTTCCAACACAAACGCGTAGCTCAATAGAGAGAAAATAGTGTGGAATAATAGGGCGCTGGAAGTGGTCACATGCAGCAGTTGTAGACGCCTACAGTTCGCTACGTCGAGGATCTTGCCATATGATTCTGCCTGAACATGGATAACGTCACGAACAACGGCGTGTCGATGAGATCGGGAACACCATCAAAATCAATTGAAAATTGAAATCGAACTCCACCCTCAACATAGGTTTCTTCACGAGAACAGACCCTTTTTTTTCTGGCCAGGAATTGGCCACCTTTCGTAGGTCATTGCTTCCACGTGGATTCATCGTTAGATCCCATCATGGACAGGTCGATTTTGATATTGTTGTTTCCTTGTTTTATATACACATTAGTGTGGAAAAACGTTAATGGAAGGTGAAAATAATGTCCTTTAACCTTTATTTTGAAAGATGATACATGTCTTCTTTCAAAACACTTATTCATAGAATAAATGTCTCCAAGCTAGGTTTTTGTTGGAGTACCTTTTGGAATAATTTTGTTCTATTTCAAAAGCTTAGTTATTTGGATTACAGTGTTATAGCTTTTTAGTAGTGTGCTTATTGGAAGTGTTTCAATTGGATTTGAGTATTATTCGGATCCTGTTTGGATTTGGGTTCAATCATATTAATCTACATCATAGAGATTGATTTTGGTTTCTACTATTCCATTTGCAGACTTTGTCTTGTCAAATTTGTCAAGGATCCACTCATTTCTATCTAGTCACTAAGCAAGGTCGACATCTACATCATGCTCATTCAACATCAACTACAATAACTTTTTGGCAACATTTTATCTCTCTCTTGAAAGCATTGGAGGTCAATGCTTCTATTGTTGGGAGGAATGATAGAGATTCTAGTCATTAATCTTAGCATACGTATATTGAACATATGCATTTCTCATTATTATTTGAGTGGACGATTATTATTAGCATACAGCCTGAGTGGGCCTAATGGTTAAGAACATGTGTTTCCTCCTAAGAGGTCACAAGTTCAAATCCAAAGGGGGGTAGGGTATGTATACCTTCGTAGACTTTACCAATCAAATCACTGGGTGGAGGGGATCTCATACACCAATTTGGTTCTTGAGGAGTAGTTGAGATCATTTCTCCAAGTATTTATATTATTATGCTTAGTACCTAGTTCTTAGGATTTAGTCAACATTTCTCTCCTAAAATTGTCGATTTAGTTTTCTCTTGTAAAGCTATATAAGTTAGTGTTTGACTTAATAAAAAGTCAATAAGAGGTTTTATTTCACACTTCAATGTAGAACTCTTCCCATGAGTGGGATTTCCCACATCAATCTGGCTAGTCATTCTAAGGATATATAAACATCAAATATGTTATTTATATTCTTTTCCTTGATCACTAGACAATACATGAAATCGTGGTTTGCAAGTCCACAAAAGATGTAAACCATTCCACTAGCATTATCGAATGAACATTTCACCATGGTGTGACCCCACACACCACATCTAAAGCATCGTATCACATGTCATTGATTTTGATTTATATTTTTCATATCATTTTAATTTGTCCCTAACTATGTGCTTGTACAATATAGATGTTAACCAAGCCAGGAGGAGCGACAATGTTGTAACTCAATCCTTGAGGTTGGGGTTGTGGAGTGACAATGAAATATTGTAGTTGTATAGATTGTCAAGGAGCCATAATGTTAGGAGAAAGTTGTTTCATAGTAGCTAATTGAATTGGATTTAGGATGCTTGATGTTGTAGGCATAGATTGCAATTGACATAGAATGAGAGATGCTTTAGTTACATTGATTAAACCTTGTATTTGTGTTGTCATGTGTGTGACAATTATGCTAGTTGTTTTTTCATGAATCATGAATGAGACATTAATTTTTTTATTTCTTTGATTCATAAGATTGCTAATAAACATAGCACATAATAGTAAGTTAAAAATTTGTATTCTACAATAAACATTCTTCAAATACATGTTTTTTTTTCATGATGGCAACAAAATGTCTCTTGAAACTTCCAAACATAGAGTCTGGCACCCTATAGGGAATGTATTTATTTCTTGAAACCCAAGGTTGGAACATTGAAAGCCATGAAAGAGCCATGGCCCCGTCACAACACTCTAATTTTTTTTTGCAAAGCATCTTGATAAGTAGTTGAATTTATACCTTGTATGTCGAATGTGAATGTAAACACGGGAAAATAAAGTATTAGAACAACCATCGAATGCAATATTCTTTGGGGATATATGCTCCACTCTTTTCAAATCTTTCTCTTAACCTCCAATCAAATTCATTCAAAGACTCATCTCGATTCTATTCAATATTGACAAGAAAGGAGGTGATCCTAGATTGTTGGTTCATTTCGTTCCATTCCTTCATAAACTCATCTTTCATTAACTTATTAGATGTGGTGGGCCATGGGTTTTTCCTTTCCTAACACTGAGTGTATCATTTGCAAAAAGTACTCACGAAGTAGGTTATCATTAAGTTATAAGTTCATTGCATTGGAGACAAAATGTTAAGAAGGTCTTGACCAATAACATGTGCGAGTGTCCATAGGTTAGGATGTGGTACAAAGGACCATGAGAAAGAGGGATGTTGTTCACACTAGTGATATACTACACAATTCCCAATGTGGTTTTATTGGATTTGGATATAAGGGGTTGTATGAATTATAAAGTGATCACAAAAGTCATGATTGGATTTTCCACAGCAAGAAATAGGGGAATCACATAGATGCACGTGAGTGGAGTAGAGAGAGGAGCATTTGGACTAAATGAAGTAAATTTAATGAGGTTGCGTTTTCCACTATACCAAAAAGAATGTTTTCAATAACTATGTTGAATTATTCTCCAACATGCAATTCATTCGTGGGATGAGAGTCAACCTAAATGAATCATGAGTAGAGTTGTAGTCCAAGGAATGATCACATTCACTAAGAGAAATATCAAGATCTAAATGAGGTGGCTGGGAGTGAAAAATGTATTAAGAGAACTATCAATGAGGTGGTTGGAAGTGAAAAAAGTATTTTTGATAATTGTGTGCTTTCTTTTTAGCATTGGTGTAAGTCCTTTCACAAGGTTAAACTTTGTAGTAATTTATGTAATATATGAATGGACATTTAATATATAAAAATAAATTCCTTTGGAAAAATTTAGAGATGTTTCAAATCTTTATTGAATCAAATGTTTTTTTATGTCGTTTATTTTTATTGCACGAAATTCAACTAATTTCAATTTTATGGTAAGATCACATCAAGTTTCTATTTACATCAAAATTTAAATTCACACGCTAATAACTTAACAATTTAACAATAGTTAATGAGAGATTAAGATAAGTAGAATACCTCTAATTTTATTTGGTTAAGTCATTTGGTGTAGATTAGTCGAATTGCCTCCTTTCCTTCCCAACTACTGGAAATTGGAATTTGTTTTGCCTCCCAACCAACTAGGAATAGCCTCACTGACTCCCTGGCTCTAAGAAACCTTGGGGGGTCTTCTATCCCTATGTGCCTAAAGTCCCAAAGTAACACAACCCACCAATATGTCAAAGTCATAGTCAAAATCATAGTCTAGTTCTCACTCAGTTCCTCGTTCATAGAGTTCATAGTTTTTCTTTCATAAATGTTCCAGTGATTCCCAAATTCCATGGTTTTTCCTCCCTCCCAAAACCATAATCCTCTTTCCCCAAAACTTGTAACCCCCTTTACCTATCCAAAATTCCCCCTTTATTGCCTTCTCCACCACCTTTCTAGCTTCCCTCCCTCCTCTAGAAGGTCAA